>OZ038499.1:105690644-105735644 GCA_964036315.1 Acanthosepion esculentum | reverse complement strand
GGATAGCCTGACGGAGCAGAACCCACTTCAGGTTAGTTATTGAATTCAGTTTTCCTCCTCATAGATTGGTTGACACCTCATGGCAAGAAATCCCATTCTACACTTCTATTTAACCTATATCTGGCGGAATATGGATTCTTGCCTTTTCCAAGGGCATTAGTGAAACAGAATCAAGCGGGAAGTGAACTCGGTACGCCCAATTCACTTTCAGCGCCTCTTCGTCTTTTATACCTCGACATAATCATTCATACCTTGTCGAGATCTGCCAGACTTCTAATGTCGAAATTAATCTTACTGAGAAGTGGGCACTAAGAAGACGGCACGAAGATCGACAGTTAGTCCGGCCAAGTCTAAGCCGAGTAGACAGTTTTTCTCTAATATTCTCGATCTCGCATAGCACATGACACTGGACTACATTGTGAACTTAGAACAGTTCACGATGTAGTCCAGTGTCATCGTCCCTGATTTCGTTCCCAATTCGTTTTGATACCTCCTCATTCGTATGGAGCACTTCGACGTGGTGTAATAGTTAGCAAGCATGTTACGCTAGATCAATTACAAGTGAATAATGAGTTCAATCCTCACTTGGTTCCCCATACTTTCGACCATGTGTTACATCAAAGTTACGGTGAGAAAATCACCATTCAGAAGGCGTATGCAATGTCCAGCAAGTTTCAGTCGACCTCCTCTGGTCTTTATTGTGACCCTAGGGAGAGAGTTCCGTATTAGTGACAATGTCCCTCCAAGATACATTGAGAGCCATTCTCAACATTCGTGTGGAGCTTCCATCGAGAGAGGATTCCTCTGCTTTTGAAAAGTTTCATGTGCTGCAAGCATAGAACTCGTCCTGGGTAACACGTTAAATTACATCCGCGTCTTGGGTAAGACGATAAACTACATCCAGCAGCAAGACCTTTGATCAAGAGGTTTTAAAGAGCGTGGAACCACCTCTTAATTGCAGGGGTGGTAGCACCTGTTAGGGTCCCAGCTATGGGCAAATAGTTAACTATTACCAGCAATACATTTTTGAAAAAAATTATTACCAGCAATACAATTTTGAAGGAAAGATATTACCAGAAACAGATTTTTGACAAAACAAAATATTACCAGCAATAAAAAATGTTGTTGGCATTAAATAACACATTGACGTTGATATGCTACAAAACAAAATAAACCAAACCAATATAAACCAAAGAATACATATTTATTCATACGAATCTATCCTAAAAATGTTGTTGGCATTAAATAACCCATTGAGGTTGATATGCTGTAAAACAAAATAAACCAAAGCAATCTAAACCAAAGAATACATATTCTATTCATACGAATCTATCCTAAAAATGTTTTCGGCATTAAATAACCCATTGATGTTGATATGCTGTAAAACAAAATAAACCAAACCAATCTAAACCAAAGAATACATATTCTATTCATACGAATCTATCCTAAAAATGTTTTCGGCATTAAATAACCCATTGAGGTTGATATGCCGTAAAACAAAATAAACCAAAGCAATCTAAACCAAAGAATACATATTCTATTTATACGAATCTATCCTAAAAATGTTGTCGGCATTAAATAACCCATTGAGGTTGATATGCCGTAAAACAAAATAAACCAAACCAAACCAACCATGTAACAATGCAGACTCTAACTGTAACCGTGAAAAATCGCACCTTTATGGATCTGATGAGGATGGATTTTATAATCTGGTGAAGCTTTTGACAGGTTTCATGTCTTGTGTAGGATTCACCATCATCATCATTTTTCGACCTCCCTATGGTTGGTCGAAACTCCATTGACATTCACTTTCAACACTGTTCGTTCCTGTATAGCTGTCCTCAGCTCCGCAGTGTCCAACCCTGAATCCCGAGCTATGGTCTCTGGGAAAGTCAATTTTCGTGAGAAGACGCTTGCAGACGGAATGCCATAGGAGTAAAGATGAAACGATTTCCCCTGTCCGCTCGGTGGCAAGGGCCAGTTAACTGCAATCGCTCGGTGGAATTACTTATCCATCACATCTGAAATCTCTCACTCCTTTCGTAGTTTTTTTCAGCTCTAGACTCCGGTTGGGTTGTCGGAAACATGCCATATAACATTGCTTCAGTTTTTCCGACATTCAGCCGAGGGCCGACCTGGGCGTAAGCATTCTCTACCTTTAAGAACATTTCCTGGTTTCCTCTATCACATTAGAAATCAATAAAACGTCATCGGAAAAGTCTAGTCTGATGATCGGAGCTTCTCTTCTGAATTTTCGACCAAGCCTTTCCTCTTGACCTTGTGGGGTCTGCCTCAATAACATAATCTAGGATGATAGCGAAGTGGTCGACAGTGAAGAGGCGAAAAACAATGAAGAATTTGCATGGAGAATGGACACGAAAAGGACACTTGTGTTTAAGATCAGAAAGAAATAGTTGAAACCTTTAGAACACGTAATGAGAAAAGAGGGTATGGAGAATTTGACACTCACATGGCATTATGAAGTCAAGTGAGACAGACGGAAACATTGTGTGAAGTATGTAACGAGATTGCATAAATAGATAGCAGGACACGGATTGGTTGGAGTAGTGATTGCAACAAAGGACAGGAAGTTCTATCGCGACATGAGCGCTGACGCCAGGAAGATCACGGCACATAAAGAGAGAGGAAGAAAAAAGACAGAATTAATTCATTAATGCCTACCGTCCTATTTTGGGGTGTGCAGAAATGGGTTAGGGTTATAATCCCGAATCTTCAAATTCCGAATGTCGAAATCCTGAAATTTAAAATCTCGAAATTTAAAATCCCGAATGTATCAAAATCCCGAAATTTAAAATTCTGAAGGATCCTAATCCCGAAAAATAGTCTTTGGGAGAAAATGAAAAAATAGAATGTTCGAAATACCTTTATTTCTAAACATTTAAAAATACCGTTAGTGCTATACATTTGATATATTTGAAATTCACTTAAAAAAATATAAAACCAGAGTATATGAATAACTAGCAGCATGGCCGGGCGTTGCCCGTGCTTGATTAAAAAATCGTACGACTCATACAGCAATCGCTATCACTTGACTTAAAATATGTTTGCCCTTCCTTGCCCTTAAAGGAGTGCCCTTTGCCGTGCTGATGTTGCTACATGCCTTACTTCTTGCCTATCTCTCACTGCGAATTTTTTCTAAGCTCTATACTAAACATTAAATCTGTTACGAAAAAAGAACTAAACAAAATGAACACAAAACGATCAGCTTTAAAAAAGGACTCGTATCTGGAAAAAACGAATGAAAAAAGAATGTTAACGACAAATACTTTTTCACACCCAACGCAGTTCTGCGAAATCAGAATCAACGTTGAGTTTAAGCAAGCGAATGAGCCAATTGGAATAAAGTGCCATGCAGATTTAAATTTTCCTACTTGTGACGAATGCAGCTATCGATTTTTTTGCATGCTAGCATGCTAGTTAACATTCGTGTCATTCAGCTGTTGGCTCTCACGCTGGCCAATAGAATCTTCCTGCCGATTCGTGGCAGCCAGCTATAGGCTCTCACTCTGGCCAGTAGAAAATGGCCGCAAACTACATGAAAACTGTCGTAGAAGCATGAAAAAAATCGATTATTTCCACTATCTATGGGAGTTGGGAAATGCAATGTCGGTCTTGGCCTTCCCGCTAACTTGGATCATGTGCATGTAAATTTTGGTGCAAATCCGTCGAAAATTGCGGCCGTGTATTCGTTACACACACACACACACACACACACACACACACACACACACACACACACACACACACACACGCACACACAAACATCCTGCCTTTTATAGCTAGAGATTTATAATGAATGATTATGAGCAAGAGCCTTAATTTAGTCCATAAAATCTGGTCGGTTTTCACGATCTTTAACTATATTTTTAAGCTTTTCATCACGATAAAACGCACATTTCTTTTTCTTTTTGGACAAGACTCTCCTCAAATAATGCGTTCACATTCGTTTTCTATGTGCTGCTGCTGCTTTTGAAACTCTCCAATAATGCGATAAGCACCGACATGCGCATTGCCTACTAAATTTTCCCATTGCCTAGTCGCCATCTTCTGTTCTTATATTTTGTAATAAATTTTGAATGTTTCAAACGTATAAACACTATTTAAACGGCATTTTGTAAATGTTTAGAAATTAAGGTATTTCCATTTTTTTTCCAAATTTCTCCCAAAGACTATTTTTCGTGATTTTGATCTTTCAGGATTTTATAAATTCAGAATTTCGACATTAGGGATTTTAAGATTCGGGATTATGATCGGCACTCTTCAGAAATATACCGATAATACTACATTTCTTCGATTTTCCTTGTTATACATACTATTTGTACAAATCGTCCATTCAGCTGTTTGTCGTGTCTGACGGTGTTGCTAGACCCAGCTGGTGCTAAAGGCTTGTGCAAAAGTAAGGATTAAAGCGTGAATGTGGATATGGGTGTCGGTTAAAAGGCTTCATTCCCACCATCTTCGCTTCAGCGGCGTTTCTTCTGGTGGCCTGAAAGAAGTCAGAAGGACTTTCGTCTGGCACGAGCTGAAGGGAACTCCTAGACGTCCAGTCCTTTAGGATTCTACCCCTGCCTGTTCTCAATTACAGATTTGTGCTCAGGTTTTGCTTTAGCCACTGACCAGTCAAGATATATCCATGTAGCAGTGGTCGATAATTTAGACTGGAGGCGACTATATTCCAGCCTCTTTAGCGGTTGGTTGTAGATATCTTACACTTGATCTCTGGCGCGGAACTCAAGCCCCAATAGACGTTCAAGGCAAGGAGTCACACTGAGAATACAACCGTCCATCATGGAGAAAACTCAGGATTTCTTCGGTGATGATAAAACGTTACTAGGTTAGTCTTGGAAGTATTCAATGTTACTCCCTCCCCGAACTGTTAGAGGTCGATCAAACAGTTGCTAGGCTCTGATCAGAATAAAGCAGAAACTGCTGTTTTCTCTTTGGGGCAAACCGGTTTTGAAGATATTATCGTGGGTTGCCATCTGCCTATATGCTAGTATAAAGACGTTATCATACTCAGTACGCTAAATGATCGTCGATCCAATGTGTAGATTCATCCGGCTGTTATTTTTAATCCTGCGGGGGTACCCAGGTACCCTTCTCGCCAGAAAAGTCTGATGAAGGAACAGCTTTAATCGCCGATAACCCAATACGGCACGTAGTTTACATAATACTTGTAGCACTCAGACCTGATACACACACGGACAGACAACCAACTTGATATATATTTTCCGTTTTGAGCAGAGATAGAGGCAGAGTTTGTGAGATTTTTGCATTAAATGATTGATTCGGATAGCGACGTCTTTATCAGATAAGCCACTGTAGCTATTTTCATCTCTTGGGATGGGTAGCCGCCGTTGTTGTCATCGTAATGGCGATAATGGTGTCAGTTAGATGGTTAGGGATGAATTTTGATGTGCTGGCTCAACTTCAGTTCAGTCTGACCGTGATTAGTTATCGAGTCTAAATTTATCGTAAAATTAGAAAAAAAAAAAAAAAAAAAAGCAATCACATTGCCACGAAAGTTTCTTGATTTGAACGGCGTGCCAAAGCTGACATTCACACGGACCGGATCAGCAGAAGAGTCGCACAAGAAGAAAGAAAAGCAAAAAGAAAAAGATAGAAAGAAAACAAAAATGAAAACAGTATTGGAGAGGTGAAGCGTGAGGAAAAGCACATGGGAGAAGGAAAGAAAAACCAAGGACAGAAAAAGAAAGTAAAGAGAAAAGGAAATATAAAAGAGAGAAGAATAGAAAAAAAAATAGTTACAGATAGATGTTTGGGAGCATGGAGGAGGAGGTAATGAAAAGTTCTTGGCCTGACTAAGAGGGAGGGGCGAGAATAATAAAACATGCATCCAATTCCACATCATCATACAGGAAATTAAATCTACTTTGTATATCATTTCTCAAGCTTCCAAACACAACCTCTTATGTTTGGTCATTGAAATACCAATGCTTATGTGACTCAGTTACCTCTTTCTATATCTATCTAGCTTTCTCTGTCTGTCTGTCTCTCAAGTAGAGGATTGGTGTATTCAGAATAAAATCCAATAACCAAAAATGCTATTCATAAAACAGTGCTCAATAGAGAGTAGAAAAAATATTCAACATCATTATTTGATAAGACACCTGAAGTGTTGAAACAAAATGGCTATTTTTGTAGTGATTTTTATAACATGTTTATGTTATAATTTTCGAATAAATTATATATATATATATATATATATATATATATATATATATATATATATATATATATATTAACTGATTTAAAATGTTTTTCGCTACACAATAATAACCATGTTTCAAAAATGGAAGCTAAAAACTTCAAATTTAATTTTGTAATTAAATTAAAAACATTAGTTCCATTTCATCTTCAAGTGAATATTGGAGTAACTAATTTTTTAAAATTTACTGAGTTTTAAACGCACACAAAAATTCATAATTCACTGTTTCCATGGATACAGAGAAATCCAATCATTCAAACAAGGGGTGGTAGCGTGTTCATTTTTATTAACTTTTGTTGTATCAGTTATTAGTTACTTTTTGAATTTTTGTGTGCGTTTAAAACTCAGTAAATTTAAAAATAATGCATTTCCAATATTCGATTGAAGATGAAATGGAACTAATGTTTTTAATTTAACTACAAAATTAAATTTGAAGTTTTTAGCTTCCATTTTTGAAACATGGTTATTACTGTGTAGCGAAAAACCATATTTTAAATCATTTAATTTATAATATTAATGCTCTGTAAATTTACATTGTGCACTGTTTTGGAAAAATAAAAAATAAAAATATCAATAAGAACACCGGATTATATATCTTACAGTTCTTTCTTTATATATATATATATATATATATATATATATATATATATATATATATATAGTCTTAAAATATGCTATATTTATGGGATAAAGTGCCCAATATTAGAGATAGAGCGTGTGTAAATATAAAAGTGAACATAGAAGTCAAAACTTAGAGGCGACAGTCTGTTTCATGCTAGATGCAATCGTCAGGCCACGAGTGCTGTTATTTTTCTCGGCTTTTTATATATACGGGTCAGTGGTGCATTGTGGGTAGTCTATTGCGGCGGTTATTTTACCGGAAGTCATTTATTTGTTTATTTATTTATTTTGGGTTAAATTATTATATTATTTTGCTTGTTTTTATTTATTTTTATTAATTCTTATTTTATCATATATATTTATTTATTTTTATTTTGATCAGTGTTTTTATTAACGTAGTAAAAATTTGTTTATATAGCTTATTTAATAGTTTTGTTTTTTCTTTGGGAAGATAATTAAAGCCACTTGTTCAATTTTGGGGTTGATTGTTGTAGTTTGTTCTAACTATTATTTTGGCGGGAAAAGTTTTCAATTTGTTTATTACTTCATGTATTTATTTGGATTTATTATCTTTATTTGTTTTTTCTAACGGCTACTTTATATATATATATATATATATATATATATATATATTCATTATCGATAGAAATCTGACAAAATGATAAGATAAAGAACAAGTAGGAAACAGATCTTAATCTAACATGTTTCACTTTATTAAAGCTTCGTCAGAGATCAAGATTGAAATGATAAAAAATGATAATATATATATATAAATATACCTACACACCTAGACCAAAATATTATTTTTTGCACCACAGATGGGTTAAAAAGTAATATTTTACAATTTTCATTTTTTTCACATTAAATTGAAATGACATCTAAAATAGTTTCTATCATAATGTTCACTTAACTTTAATGTTCATGGACAGCTTAAATAACCATGTTTGTTTTTAATCGTCTACCACAAGGAAAGTTGGCTCCCTGTGCTGAGCCAGGAGATTTTTCTCGCTGGAGTTGATCCTTCAAATCTACAAATCAACCATTCGCCCTTGCATGGACTATTGCTGCCATATATAGTCTGGTGCCCCTTATGTTTCTCTCAAGGTCTCTGGATATGCAATGTAATTGGCCCAGATCTGTCATCTCGCCTGCAGTCCCTCTCTCACAGACGTGCCGTCGCCTCCCTCTGTCTTTTGTACAAATACTTTCATGGTAGCTGCTCCGAGGAGCTGCTTTCACTGGTTCCCAGACTTCATGAATTTAAACGTTCAACTGGGCTGGTATCTCGCTCTTACCCTTTCATTGTCGAAACTACTCCAATAGGTTCATGTCTCGCATCTCTCGCCTGTGGAACTCCCCTTTTCTTGTTTCCCTGATAGCTATAATCTCCAACTATTCAAATATAATGTCAAGCAACGTCTCCAGATGCCCTGATCCATCCCATATCCTTCTCTTCATCCTTTCCTCTATCACTCCTATTTGCTCTCGCTTCAACTCTCTGTAACCCATTGCATGCTAGTGGCTTCCCGCCTTGCTTGGGGTAAAATGCTTTTAAAAAAATTATATGGTCAGTATGGTAATTTGAGAAAAGGTGTTTCTTTGTACCCGACTTTACCCTACATTGGCACAAGTATTACAAAAACGTATACATTATGTTTGGTTTCATTTCATACATCTCGACCTTCTTGACAGACATCAAATTGGATGGTATAGCTTATGGGACTACTTGGTATATTCATAGGGTTACCAGATTAGACAATTAGAAATACGAAACGCTCTTAAAATCTCTCATTTTCTATCGTTATATAACAGTTATAGCTATTTTTTGTCCGATTTTTTGTTTTGACTTTTATAGTCTAATATTTTGGTCATAATAGTTTGCTAATTTGTTTTTTATTTACTTTATTTATTGATTTTGTTTCTTATTTTTATTCTGTTTCGTCTATTCTAACAAGTGTGATTTAGTAATTTGTTTGGTTTAATTTATTTTGATTATTTTATTGTCATTTTGTTTGTTTATGCATTTATTTATTTTTTAAGTTTTCGATTTTTAATTAACTTAGTAAAAACTTGTTACCTTCAACCTAAGAAAAGGTATATACAAACCATACAGAAAACCCAATGATAAACCACTGTATATACACACATGTTCCAACCACACGCCTTCTATAATCAAACAGATACCAAAATCGATTAACCGCAGGTTTTCCGACAATTCCTTCAATGAATCTATATTTAACAAAGCTAAGAAAGACTACGAAACAGCCCTAAAAGAAAGCGGACTGGGGTTCGTGGGGCTTTGGTAAACTCTTCTCTACAACCTAAGCTTTCAGTGCTAAGAGGCAGAGTGATTTTTGAGGGCATTTTTCAGGGAAAATAATACGCCTTAGCATACAGGGAATACGATACTTTACAAATTTCACGGTGATTTTTACAAATAGTGAAATGAATTCCAAAATATTTACTAAAAATAGAATTAAAGTACCGTATTTTTCGCACTGTAGTCCGCACCTGTATATAACCCGCACTCTTAACTATCTGGACAAAACTGATTCGACGTTGGTGACTGATTTTTGTGAAGCTATGTTCCTCTAACCCTAACCCCGGCCCCTCAAGGTTCAAAGACACAATTAATAAAATGTGATAGTAGGGTTGAGTTAGTACCCCCCCCTAAAAAAAAAGCACAAATAAAATAAAAACGACAAATATTTAGAGTAAGACACTATACAATACTTAAGGGGAAAAGGGGTTAAATTTAGGAACATTAAGATTACCTCCTCGGTTATCCACTGAAACTGCTATCCACCGAAAAAAAGAAAAGAAACCAGTCCCCACCGTGGGCCATTTAAAAGATAGCTCGCGCAGCGGATTGGTTGTTACAAACATCCAATCGGGTGTGCGGAAAACGTGGTCTTTCTTCGTCTAATTCATTAAAAGGCCAGAGTAGCTGTTAGCGTTTGATTGAGAGGGGGGGGATCAGGGATTGATCTCCCCTGATTGGGTCGATTTGGTGATGGGGAGTATGATGTTGAAAGACCCGATGAAGCAAGTCAAATAACATCACTGACTACCCCCTCGGGCGCCTACTTAAGAGCGTATTTTTTGAATGAATATAGCCCACACCGTTATATAACCCGCAGCCTACATATTTCAAGAAAAAGTCACGCGTTATAGTCCGGAAAATACAGTAAATAAATTTTAGCTTTTCGAAATTAAACGTAACAAAGCGTCACTGACAATCAGGATATAATCTTGCCTCTCAAATAAACCGGAAATGACTTATTATAATATGGAAAATTAAAGACACTAGCCCACATGTTCGAGCACCCCTTTTTTTAAATTTCACAACAGCAAACAGTGTACATAGTGAAAAAAAATGAAGTTGATTGTGTATTAGTAGCATATTCTATATTTTTAATCGATTTCACCCCAAGCAAGGTAGTAAAGCCACTAAGACACAAGGGGTTACTGTGTGAGTAAGAAGTAGAAAACAAATTTTACTAAGAAGCGAGAACAAACGAAGAGTAATCAGGAGGACAGTAGAAAGCGGTTGACATTACATTTTAATTTTTGAAAATTAAACTTGACTGGAAGGCATTGCGCTGAGTTCCACAAGCGAGAAATCCGAGAAAAGAAACTATCAGCATAGAACTTACGGTTATGTCTAGCCAACTTAACTGTAAATTGGTGAGACCTTGTTGTCAGTTTATAACTGCGCTCAAATTTAAAAAAATCTAGATACCATGTCGCGGAGCTCATCCGAACAGTTACCATAAAAGTTGTTACATTAGGAATCTCGGCACTTCTCATCTATGAACACACCCACTTCTTATTTGATATCCCCTCCCGTTTATTCGAGAGGCAAGAGTACGTTAGCCAAAAACATCACTGATGGAGTGTGTTAGATCATTGAACAGGTGCATTATAAGTAATATCAGATTTGTGTAGTCTGTTCCCCAAATATGCCACCTAAGTAAGTAAATATCCAAATAACATGCGTATGTATGGTTCTTATTGTTATCTCTATCTATAAAAGGCAGGATGTGTGTGTGTGTGTGTGTGTGTGTGTGTGTGTGTGTGTGTGTGTGTGCGCGCGCGCGCGTAACGAATGCACGGTCGTAATTTTTTTTCGACGTATTTGCACCAAACTTTACAGGCCCATGCTCCAAGTTAGCGAAAAGGCCAAGACCGACTTTGCATTTCCCAACTCCCATCGATAGTGGAAATAATTGATTTTTTTCATGCTTCTACGGCAGTTTTCATGTAGTTTGCGGCCATTTTCTATGGCCAGAGTGAGAGCCTATAGCTGGCTGCCACGAATAGGATTGGATGTGAAAAAATATTTGCTGTAACTATTTTTTTATCATTTGGTTTTTCCAGTTACGAGTCCTTTTTTAAAGCTTATCGTTTTGTGTTCATTTTGTTTAGTTCTTTTTTCGTAACAGATTT
This sequence comes from Acanthosepion esculentum, assembly GCA_964036315.1. NCBI lineage: Eukaryota > Metazoa > Mollusca > Cephalopoda > Sepiida > Sepiidae > Acanthosepion > Acanthosepion esculentum. The sequence goes on along the minus strand of OZ038499.1, from coordinate 105,724,324 downwards.
AATGTTTAGTATAGAGTTTAGAAAAAATTCGCAGTGTGAGGCAAGAAGTAAGGCATGTAGCAACATCAGCACGGCAAAGGGCACTCCTTCAAAGGCAAGGAAGGGCAAAAATATTTTAAGTTAAGTGATAGCGATTGCTGTATGAGTCGTACGATTTTTTAATCAAGCACGGGCAACGCCGGGCCATGCTGCTAGTATAGCAATAAAGTGTCGCTGCCGACACTTGCATTTGAACATAGATCGCCAGTGAGCAAATACAGGTGATCCCATTATTGAATTAAGTAGACCACGTGATCATAAAGGAAACGCATATATAGGAGGTAATGTGTGTCGAATTGATTGCCATTCTCTAGTACTCTATTACTATTTGGATCACCATTTCTAGTCTATCCTCTATAATGTACGGACCTGCATTTCTATTCTATCCTCTATACTATATGGGCCGCTATTCTCTACTCTATTCACTATACTATTTCTCTATTCTGATCACTATTCGGTGGTTACATTTCGAGCACGTATTATCAAGTACTACAAGTGCGAGTGTCATTCGAAGGCGTCTGACACCAGTATAGTTCAACGGCGTTACTATTGTTGTATCTGCGATTACAAAGTCTCTACTACAACGAGCATTACGAAAGTGACAATGAATATTCGTTGACATCAAAAAAGTTATTTATATTGTTGCTTTGAAATTCGTGTCGTTATTGCGATAAGGTCTCTTTTACACAAAGCCGACAATGACGTGGACCTCCATGAAAAATATATTTACCCACCTCCGATCTAGCCAAAGGACACAAGTTTGTAGCACACGGTATGAAATGAACTTGGAACAGTAATAACAGTCTGCGAAACTAGCTAGCTAAACATTATTTCCCAGCGACCTGCCTAAAAAGATATTTTCAAAGCTTAGTATAGTATAAGGCTACAGCAACAAAGCACACAGTCGAGAAAGAATTTCATCACAGGAATAATTTGAGAAATGTACGTGTTAACAATTGTTGTTTGTTAAGAGATCCACACGAATATTTATCAAGCTTGTACAAAGCAGTAATTATGCGGCATGTCAAGTTTACTGACAAAGGTTGACGTATATTAGTTTTCTATAGTACAAGACCACAGGAAATGACAAAGAACAGTCTCAATACAACAGGAATGGTCTGTGAGAATAGCTTGCTAAACATCGCTTCACGGAAAGACGACTTATTTTATTATAGATTGTTATTTTTATTTTTATCGGACTTATTCAACCTATACAGTGAGGTGATTCTGAGAACATTAGAAGCCCTAGTAAGATTCATTATTGGCGGTCATAATCTTAACAACATAAGGTATGAATATGACACTGTGTTGATAGCAGACACAGAAAGAGCATTACAGGAACTCCTGCGGAAGGCAGTGAAGGAAAGCGAGAAGAAAGGACTAAACATTCAATTGCAAAAGACAGAAATACAAAATAGAGATGCAATTAAAATATGAAAAAAAAATCAAACTTTTATTTGATAGCTTATCTCAACGTTTTCAATGTGATGGTTGACTTTGCTGCTTACTGGCTAAGGCTCTTACGCTAGGTTCATTTGATAGCTTTTTTTTCTTTTTTTTTAAGCATTTCACCCCAAGCAAGGCGGGAAGCCACTAGCACGCAAGGGGTTACAGAAGATTTTGAGCGAGAGCAGATAGGAGTGATAAAGGAAAGAATGAGAAGGAGGATAGTGGATAGATCAAGGCAACTGGAGATGTGGATGGACATTACATTTGAATAGTTGGAGATTATAGTTGTCAGGGAAACAGGAATAGGGAAGGTAGTTCCACAGGCGAGAGGTGCGAGATATGAAGCTACTGGAGTAGAAGAGACGACTACATTTAACAGTTTCAACAGTGAAAGGGGTGAGAGCGGGATAACAGCCTCGTAGGACGCTTGAATTCATGAAGTCTGGGAACCAGCGAAAGCAGCCCATCAGAGCAATTACCATGAAAGTATTTGTAAAAAAGACAGAGAGAGGCGACGGCACGTCTGTGAGAGAGCGACTGCAGACGAGATGCCAGATCAGGGCCAATTACATTGCATATCCGTCTCTGGATCATATCAAGAACCCCTAGGCAAACAGAAGGGGCTCCAGACCATATATGGCAGCAATACTCCATGCAAGGGCGAATGGTTGATTTGTAGATTTGGAGGATCGATTCCAGGGAGAAAAACTTCCTGGCCCGGCACAGGGAGCCAACTTTCCTTGCGGTGGATGAAGCAATTGACTCAATGTATTTGTTCCATCTCAGGTCAGCAGACAGCGTGAGACTGAGCAGCCGCAGAAAGATGCTCTCGAGAATTTGAGCGTCAGACATTCTAATGGGGGGGGGGTCAGGGAAGGATCTCTGTGGTGATTAATAGAGAGCAGTTTTGTTTTAGAGGCGTTAAAGTTAACCAGCCAATTCCTGCCCCAGTTCACAACCGATTGGAGGTCTTTTTCGAGACGAACGGCCAGGTTAGTTTTGTCAGCGACACTAGATTTGTTTTTGAGGCAGGAGTAAATTGTAGTGTCTTCCTCGTAGATGCCGACTTGGGAATCTACGACGCCAGGTAGATCGTTTATGAAGATAAGGAACAGAGTAGGGCCTAGGATGGAGCCTTGAAGAACACCTGCGTTCGTGGGATAGGAGCTGGAGGAGAATCCGTTGAGAACGACCTTCAATTCACGGTTTGACAGGAATGATTGTATTAGGTCAAACAATCGACCTCTAATACCATAAGCCTGGAGCTTGCGAAGAAGGCCGGCATGCCAAACCCTATCAAACGCTTTGGAGATGTCTAGGACCACGGCACGAACTTATCCGTTATTATGAAGAGCTTGGTAGACTAATTCAGTGATGGCCGTAAGCACATCAGCTGTAGATCGGGCAAAGCGGAAACCATATTGTTTGTCTGAGAGCAGATCATGGGATGTAAGGTGGTTAACCACTTCGGCGTTGATTAGGGCTTCGAAGACTTTGCCGAAGAGGGGTAGGAGACTGATAGGACGGTAATTAGAAGGGTCAGAGGGGTCGCCAGAGTTCTTAAAGATAGGAACAATGGATGAGGACTTCCAGCAGTCAGGAAAACAAGACTCATTGAGCTAGTAGTTATATAATTTAGAGAGGGCGGGCGCCAGTTCAGGCGCGCATTTCTTCAAGACAATGGCTGGTATCCCATCTCCACCACTAGCTTTGTGGGAGTCTAAATTAGAGATAATGCCCAATACCAAAGACGGGGATATGTGTAACCCGCTCAATAGGGCCTCAGTTCTAACAGGGAAGTCGGGATTGGGTACACCGGAAGAGTCAAGCGTTGAATTGAAAGAAAATTTCCGAGCAAAGCATTCAGCCTTGTCGGCAGAGGAGGTCAGGACCTCAAACTGGTTGAACAAAGGAGGTCTAGAGGGTTTGCTATTGTTCAGAACGTTCTTGCAGAGACGCCAATAATCCTTGGAGCCGAATTTGCGAGATGCAATACGTTCCTTCATCCGAGCAGAAAATAGTGACTTAGCTTTGTTGAGGACACGCTTACACTCATTAGGGGCGGAGGCAAAGAGATGTCTATTGCAGTCGGACATGTCACTACGAAATAGGTGGAAGAAGTGGTGGAAGAAGTGGTTCCTATGGGCAATGGCGACTGAGCAAGCAGCGGAGAACTTATCTCAATGCTTTCAATGTAATGGTTGACTTTGGTGCTTTTTCCTGGCTAAGGCTCTTACGCTAGGTTCATTTGATAGCTTATCTCAATGCTTTCAATGTAATGGTTGACTTTGGTGCTTACTGGCTAAGGCTCTTACTCTAGGTTCCATGCTTCTTGGAAATAATTGTAGATCTCCTCATTTTGTAATTTACAGATGGTTTGTTTGTTTAGTAAGAAGCCGTGTCACTGCGTTGAAACCACCTTCAGCCATATTGGAAGTTGGGAAAGCAATGAAGAAAAAGTTTGATAGCTTTCCACAGCACTTTCTGAAATTTCCTTTTGTAGCCAATATTGAATAATTTTTGAAAATCGGAAAAAATGGATACATGTACACCGCTCCCAAATGAAATAAAAATCTCACAGTACCCCTTTCAATATAAAAGATCCCACAAAGGGGCGTATTCGCCCACTTTGGGAAACACTGGTTTAAACTAAAGTGTCTATTGGTTCGAAATTAACACCATGCGAAGTTTTTGACCAATCAGAGAAAACTAAAAGCCTGTTTTCTGTCGAGCCTATTTTCGGGAAAGATTTCTCATAAAATCTCACAGATTTCAATTATTCTATATTCAATGCTGTTTAGAGTTAATCAGAGATTTCGTTTTGTAATTTGCAGGTAGTTTCTTTGTTTAGTAAGAAGCTGTGTAACTGCGTTGAAACCACATTCAGCCATATTGGAAGTTGGAAAAGCAATGAAGAAAAGATAGCTTTCCACGGCTTTAGATAATTTTGAATAATTTTTGGGAAAAAAAATAAAATAAATGAAAACGGTCTACCGAAGTATGTCCTATGAAATAAAAAGTTTCAGTGCCGCCTTTCAACATAACAGGGCCCACAAGGGGCCGCCAGCGCCCACGTTATGAAACACAGAGTTATCCTTCTCCTCGACCGGCTGCCAACCATGGCTATAGGATCCAGTCTTTTAATTTTCTCATAACTGCCGGGTAAAGCGATCGATACATACCTTTCCTAAAGTTATTTGTACTTAAGGGAATGTAACGAACTCGACTGGAATCCGATTCCTGAATCGGAGCCGTTATCCACCGCGCCTACATGGTTCATGCGCATGTCTAGAGATGCACATGGAACCACTGTTTCTCTCTCTCTCCCTTACTCCTTCTCTCGCTATGCCCTCTTTATCTCCCATTCCCCCTTTCTCTCTCTTTCTATGTGTAGTGAAAGTAGCCTGAATTGGAAAACAAAATTTTCTATTTACCGTACAGGGTTCTATTAACGCGTAGTCGTCATAGTAAATAGCCAATTTCGCGCGAATATTTAACAAAAATAATCGACGCTGTTTTAAAATGTGTTACATAAAGAGTACACAGTTTCTAATAATGTAATAACTCTACATTTTTAAAAGGTGAAACTTTGCAGACTCATAATTTGAGACTCATAATTTGAAATAAGTTTAAATGCTGCGTCATTTTTTCTCCATTTCGCAATTAAATTTTATTTTAAGTTTGTATCAACTCAGTAGGGATATAGTATCTTTTTAATAATTCTCAATAAAAAGAGCTTATTAGTTTGTTGGTTGGTTGCTTGATTTTGTTTAGCGGTATATCAACACATCCATGGGTTATTTAATGCCGAAATCTAAATAATTTGAACACAATTGTATGGCTTCAACTAAATACAGGGTGTCCATAAAGTTTGTGTGCACTTTAAAAAAATGTATAACTATATTTGTATTTGCGATTTCATCTTGTTTCTAAATCTTAACTTATATGAAATTGCAAGGTTTTTCTTTACAAACACTTGTAGTACCTATGTATTGAATTCTCAACAAGTCGTCAACAATAGTGAGTGTTTATTGTAAGAAGCATTACGTCTTATATAAATACAATGGAGACATTCAAATTTAAGGGAAGTTGTTCAAAGATTGATCTAAACGCCGCGGAAAAAATATTGCCAGTATTCTTTGTGACGATCAAATGAATAAAATAATTGTCTGGACTTATCTGTTTTTGTCAGTTTCTGACATTCCACATAATTGTCAACACTCGGATGCTAGCTTCGCAATTAGCGCTTTCAATTTATTTTACCACCTTGAATCAAAACTCTCGCCAGAGATTCCGTGATTTAGAAAACAGCCCTGCCAAGTCTTGTGTGTAGAAGATTACCAAACTGTATCTATTTTCTTTCTCTTAACATAGAAACTTTGTTCTCTTTCCTTCCAGACTATCATCAGTCGCCATCTTGGTTATTCACCATTGACAAAACACGTTATAACAATTTTGCCTCGAATTCAGACTGAGGCATGATTGTTATGACTTCAACGAATTTCAAAGACAGCAACAGTTAAAGTCTCCAAGCGTCTGGGCTAATTCCGCTGCGTCTTAAGTCTTCGTAGTGCAAAAGACAAGATCGGTTATTTATGAATGGAAAGGATGGGTTCATCTCAGAAATTCACCAACCGTTAAATCAAACATTAACAGTAAGAGTGCGATGACGTCATCTAGATATCAACAAAAACACTTTAAAATTTATATATTAATAATAATGCAATATTTTTTATAGATGGGGGCACGGTTAACAGCTCGGATTAAGGAATCGGAGAACCGTGTTCGAATCCCAGTCGAATCCATTTACATTCACTTTATATGCTAATAACCTTGGGAAAGGCATGAAAAGTATGAAAGATATATTTCTTCTCTCACCCCCACCAGTTATAGTTTGTTTAATGGCATATCAACATCCTGATGGGTCATTGAATGCCGAAATTTAATTTGCTTGGAAGCATTAGGAATTTCTCTTCCAAAAATGCATTGCTGGCAATTTATTTCCAAAAATGTATTGCTGGTAATATTTTTACTATAAAAATCTATTTTTTATACTTTCATAGTGTCTTGACCCCAGTTTGGGGGTTAACTATTTACCCATAGCTGGGACCCTAACGGGTGGTATTAATCCGGGTTAGATTGGACCTGGGAACAACAGCAATTAAAAATTAGTTCCACGCTTCTCAAAACCTCTGGATCAGAGACATTGCTGCCGGATGTAGTTTATCGTCATACCCAAGACGCCCAGTTATGGGTAAAATAGTAGGATAGACTGGGTGGTAACCTGTCTATGAGAAGGAAACTCTGAATTCAAACCGGATCGTACTATCTTAAAAGTGTGTATACGTGAGGCTGGGGACAGCTTGTGAATCCAAATTCCCACTGAAGCTCGTATTGCACGTCCGAATGAATACGACCCCTGCTGCGCTTGGCCAGCTTTCGTCCAATGTTCCACAAGGCACGAGATGAACTAATTTTATCTTCTTTCATGTGCCAGGTTCCTTCAGGGAGTGGGTGATTATGGCTCTCCAAAGTTTCTGATCACTTGTTACTCTAGACAACATATAACTCTTTTTCTCGCACTGCCATCCATTGACCCAAATTAATTAGGCAGATTAATCTCTGTTTACTTTTACTCTCCAGTTCTTTAATGTGTCATGTGAGTGTAAGATTTTTCAAGCATTCTTTCGCCAGAAATTTCAACAGTCTCATTTGGTCTCTAGATTCAATATTTTATTCCTGCTATTGCCAAAGCTAAGAATTTCTTGGAGAAAAATCACTAAACATTAAGTTGATAAAATACTTAAAAAAATGTTTCATGTTATTCGATCGTTTGTATAATATAGTAAAGAGTTTCAAATAAGAGTTTACGATTTGTTGCTGTTGTTTGTTGAGGGACACTACTAATGCTAAGTGCCATATTAACTGTCAGAGCCTTAATATTTCTAAATAAATTCCCAGTGAACAGTGGCCGGCCACAACTAAGAGTTTCATGCGTTTTGAAGCAATCATCAGGTAGTCGACAAGAGTTATTTGTGAAAATGGGCATTTTATACTCCATTTTAACTAATAGATGTTGCCGACTATCTGATGATTGCTTGAAAACACATGAAACTCGTAATTGTGGTCGGCTAATAGAGTGGTTTACCATCACCTTCTCCGCTTTTTTGAATTCAGATTAGCTTGCCTTCCTCAAGATTCCTTTTCTTTATTATCTGTGAATTGCGATGGCCTCTTTGGAAAGTGTTTCAAAATACGGCAAGGGTGTGTTGAATTTGGGAGAAACACCTAACTGATTTGTTCTCTTAAGAACTAGGAGGTAACAGGATGAGAAATCAAAGAGACAGACGTAAATAAAACAACACTGCCTCAGAAAGGAAAGCATGGCGAACGGTACGCAACTTCAGGAAAAATTGCCCAAAGGAACGACTTCACAAGACACCGACTTTCGGCAACTGCTGGTTTTCCCGTCGCTTTTAAAGCATAAGACAACTGACAACGACCCGGATCTGGACAAGTTGCAGAGTGGCCTGTATCTAGACATGCCAAGCTGCTCCGCTGTCAACGGGTAAAACCCAGATGAAATTAGTTTTGACGGACATGTATGCACGCGAGTCGGAGCCTCTTTTAGGTCTGTAATGACGCACGTTCTCCGCACTCCTTCCTAATCACAGATACGACAGCTTGGAGCGAGTTTGTTCCGTCAACTGCTTCACCGAAGTGGGGCTGGTTCATGTTCCTTCACCTCGTTATCATATGATTCTTCCTCCTTTGTATCATCTGACTTATCCACGCTTACGAGGATTTCCTCCTCACTTTCGGATATATCATCATTATTACTCGTGTGACGTCCTATATATGGCAGCTGCTGATCCAGCGTCTTGCCCTGGTCGCGGCGCCACTTGAGACACTGACCCCGAGTGGGTGGTGTGATTCTGCAATCACGACACCATGTGAGTCAGTCTAACCCTGGGACACCCGCTGAAGTCCTGATCGCGACGACAGATGTGACACTCTAACCCTGCTGGTTACCACGGCATCGGATGTGAGATTCTAACTCTTGTCTTGGTCGCGGATGATGTCTGGTTAGATACGGCATTAGCTTTGTCGTACCCAGCTCGCCTCCAACGTCTGGTTACCGAAGCAACTACTTTGATCTCGGTCCAACCTACCCACGTTGAGATTTGATCTTAGGTTGACGAGATCAATCAGGCGTCAGGCCGTAGTGTGAGCCAGATTCGGGTCAAAAGTGATGCTGCACAAATGAATGTAGAAGAAAAATAAAGGAACAATTCAAGGAGTTCAAATAACAATTTACTTTCTATCTGTTTGTTGGATACAGGAGTGCGTCTCTCTCTCTCCCAGCCCACGTCTATGGATTGTGATACTTTTGCGTTTCTTAGCGAATTTTAAGTTGTGTTTCAATAAACGGCTTTTGGCTTTTTTGATGTTTGTTAAAACTGGCTTTGGTGGAAAAATCTAAGTCGGACTTCACTGAACTGTTCTTGGCTAGAAGTCTAAGTCGAAAGGCGTGGAATTCGTGCGGTCACCTGCTGCGAATCGTTATTCTCTAACTCTCAACTCGTAACTAACTTTTTAACTCCAACTGCAACTGAAAAACTGACTGAACGCCCAGGAACGTTCGTTTATATGGACGTCGACCAAAAACCCGGTGTGGGGCCGGACGCGGTCTGGGTTCTTCGATAATTTCAAATCCCCAATAAGGATTTTCTTTGTTTTCGGACAGGAAAATGTATCACTTTCCATTTTTGGAAATCCATCGCTCTTTGTTTAGAGGGGTTTTAACCACTTTCGTGAGGAGAGGTCGGAGGAGAATTACCCTCCTAGAACTCTTCCTCTTCATACCGGTACCTCATACCAAACCCTTCGAGGTGCGTCAACAACAATTCCCTTCCTTCTCATATCTTCAACTTCTGTGATGAGAGGTCGGAGGAGAATTATCCCCTTAGGCTTATCCTTCCTCACATTGGTACCTCACAGCAACCTCCTCGTGGGTGTCAACAAGTTTCTCCTTCTTTACCATATTTCTCACCTCTGCCTATCACTTCATGCTACCCTGGTGTGGGTGTGGCTAGGCTGGTGTTAGCTTATATTGACACTGCGAGGGAAAAGAAAAGAAAGAAAAGGAATTATTTTCTCGGAATTCTTTCCCGACATCATTCAAAATCCTTATGGATCCCACATTGCCATAATTAAAAAAAATTCTTTTTCGTTATCGGTCAAAATACTTTTAGACCTCACAGAGTGTGATCGTTAAATTCTTTTATCTTACTTTAGACATCTGTTAATTGTCCGGCGCATTTATTGCTGACACTTTAACTATTACAATCAACCTTTAACTGGGTGGCTGTTTTCATTTGACGAGCAAAATCTCTTTGTTTCTCTCGTTTCAACTGCCCAGGTGACCATTCCATGCCGTGTACAGCTTGCCGTCCATATCAATGTTTTTGTTTCGCTTAATTCGATTAATTCCGTCTTTCTTGTTAACCGAATTCCGTTGACCCTCTTTTTCCACACGCAGTTGACCGACATTCGAAATTTCGAGTGTCAACTATGCGTGTGGTCAAGACTGTTGCTCTTATCAGGACATTAATTAATGTTGACAGATCCGAGATCTGTCTTACAACTTTCCGTTTTCTTGCGAGAAAGGAAAAACAATTATATCCCGCATCGCAAATGAAAACGAATAAAAAAAAATCTTTTACCCATTCTTTGTTTGTAAAAAGAAACAAATAATGTCGCTCAGTATGTCTTTCGATCTGTCTCCTTCTCGCTTTAAGTAATTCCCGTTATTAATTTCTGTGATTAATTAATCAATCAACTTACCACCGTAGCTAAATAGTGCCACACTTGTTGAAGATTGTGAACTCAAGGAAAAACGAATGTCCCTGACATGGCGTGTCGGATTATCAAGTCCAGTAAATCGTCCCTATCCGAAAGTTGTTGTACATCGATTGTATCGGACCTTTACCCATACAGGGTCTCCCATCTTGTACACGTTGTGGCCCAGCTCTGACATCGCTCGGCGCACTAAATCAATCCCTTTAATCCAAAACCAAGTATTTGTCGACTTGTTGCAGGCATAGTCAGTGGTGAGGTGTCATCTTTGGGGTCCCATTGTACCAGAGTAGGTGTCCTCTTAGACAGTACATTTAATCTTGGCCGCAATCCTCTTGACACTTTTATGTCAGCGCTTCGCTATTCCATTTCCTGTCGGGACATGCGCGCATTGGAATCGAAAATACATGCCCCATCCTTCGATAAATTCACTGCTACGGAACGCGGTGACATTGTCGGTAAGTAGCTCAAGACGTGTTTCTCTTTCACAGAACACCAACTCTAGCTGACGTTTGACACTCACTGAATCTTGGCGGTGTAACGCTGCCCCCACAGAGAAACGTAACGTATCACAGTCTGTTAGTGTCAGGTGATGGCAGCCGCGGTTGTGCGTGATATACATTCCTAGCCGGTGCCAAGTACTGTTCATCCAAGTCTGCCCTTTTGTCAATGAACTGGTTTAGGATCTATTGTTGTGCATTTCACACAGATCCCAATGACCGACTTAACCATAGTCTTTGACAAGGAAGGACAAAATCTATTTACATTATTCGAACCTGAAGAAGGCCGAAGCGTACAACGGCCGAAACGTTGTTATGAATATGGCGACAAAGATGACGACAATAGTCCGAATAATGTAAATAGTGTACATAATACCTCATCTCAGAAATATAGACAGATACTGAAAGGCCGAAACGTTGTAATAAATATGGCGACAAAGATGAGGACAATAGTCCGAATAATGTAAATAGTGTACATAATACCTCATCTCAGAAATATAGATAGATACTGAAGGGTCGAAACGTTGTAATAAATATGGCGACAAATATAAGGACAATAGTCCGAATAATGTAAATAATGTACATAATACCTCATCTCAGAAATATAGAGAGATACTGACGGACCAACTCTGCACACAAAATATGTGGTACTACGCCACACTGCGACAATATACTGCCATTATCTGACTGGGACTCAATGTGTCCAGGGAAGCAGCACGCACCTGCTGCACATTTTTAGAACCCTTTCTGACCATATCGGACCAACTTTGGAGTACGCCGGTCATCTTGTCTGCTATGAGTGCCGAAATAGATTATTGCAAAATGCGGCAAGGTTATGTTGAGACAGAGACAAACATCTAACCGATTGCTCTCCCGAGAACTACGGGGTAACAGACAGATAAGGACGTAAACAAAATAGCACTTCCTCAGAAACCAAAGCAGGGAGGGTGGTACGCAACTTTAGGAACAAAATGCCCAAGGGAATAACTTCACAAAACACCGAGATTCGCCGACTGCTTATTTTCCCGTCGCTTTTATTGGCATGAGGCAACTGACAAAGACCGAGATCTGACCAAGTTGCAGAGAGGCCTGTATCTAGATATGCCAAGCTGCTCTGCTACCAACGGGAGCCACTTTTGCGTCTGTGCTGATGTGCGTTCTCCAGACTCCCACTTGATCTCATTATCACCGATATAACAGATTCTGAATCCAGATTAGCCCGCCTTTTCAAGGTTCCTTTAATTTCTTATCTGTGAATTACCATGACTTCTTGGGAAAAATAGTTGTATCGTTTCCAGTTACCTTCTTCATGGTCTTGTATTTAGATTATCCCGCCTTCTAAAGTCGCTGATATCCAATGCTAGATAGCCCAGTCTTCCCTACAGAAAAGATTGATAGATGTCGCCAGATGTGACTGTCTGACCGAAAACCTATATCCATAGTCATGAGGAGATTTTGTGCACAAGGAACTAAAGCCATGAAACTCAGGGGTTCAGTGACTGAAAGGAAAAATCCTTATATAGAGTCAGATTGAAAGACATGAATACAATATCTTCAACTAATTCATTCTATATTTTCGTCCAGGAAGAAAATGTGTTAATATTTTTGCATATCATAGCACTGTTCTTTTAGAAACACATGTTGAAAATCATAATTACTGACAAGATTCAAACGACTCCATTCGTGTACAAACCTGAGGCAAATCCACGATTTCTAAAATTAACTACAAAACTTATAGACTTTATCAACAGGAAGGGTAGGTGTAACACAATCCACGTACGACTATCGGGCTTGTTCAAGTTTGTGAAAAGCTCTTGGCATGTACAGAGTATATCAATCAATCAGTCTGGTCATATCTATCTATCTATCTATCTATCTATCTATCTATCTACGTCTGTTCATATCTATCTATATATATGTCTCTGTTCATATCTATCTATCTATCTATCTATCTATCTATCTATCTATCTATCTCTGTTTAAATCTATCTATATATCTCTGTCTGATCACATCTCTCTCTCTCTCTCTCTCTCTCTCTCTATCTATCTGTCTATCTATCGATTAGTTTTTTTATATGTATGTTTCATAAAATGTTTCATTTTTTGTTTCAAAACACGGTCAAGATATTATGTCCATGTTCAAAGTTAATATTAAGTTTTGATTTGTTTGTTTTTATTAATAAGGCTTCCATTATTTTTAGCCTTTTTTTGCAAGTGGATGATGCTATTATATTAGTGTTGTTGACAAGTATGTTCCGAATAGTGTCCGGTAGGTCTCCATGAATATTTAAATGAGATCTAATTGAGCTATTGTCAGAAAGGTGTAGAGTTAGTCTGCGTGTTAAACAATTTGTAGTGTGGCCTACATAATTATTTACGAAAGTTGATTCTTGAGGAATACAATTCCTTAATGGGCATTTGAATTCGTAAATAATATTTGCCCTAATTAATTTTGTTCTAGGAGGTGAATTATTATTTTTAACTATAAGATTAGAGGTTTTAAATTTTTTATAATAAATAATTAATCTAATTTTTTTGCTATTGTCAACTGGTGTTATGCATTTTTTTATAATGTTCTTAATTCTGCATTCATCCTGTTTATAATTTTCGTTCATCTGATTAAAATAATGGAAGCCTTATTAATAAAAACAAACAAACCAACACTTAATAATATTAACTTTGAACATGGACATAATATCTTGACCGTGTTTTGAAACAAAAAATGAAACATTTTATAAAACATACATATAACAAACTATTTCTAATTCTAACAGTTAAAATATAATCCTAGAAAATGGCTAAATGTATAGCCGAAAGCGCTCGGATAAAAAGAACATTCGGACAGTTTTATATAATTTATCATCTGAAAAGAAAAACATTATTAGATCGCACGAGAAATTATATAAAAACTAAATAAAAGCACCTTGTCAGTCCTTTTTAATGAAATGTGCACACACACACACACACACACACACACACACACACACACACACACACACACATATATATATATATATATATATATATATATATATATATATATATATATATATCAACAAACAGTATTTAGTAAAATATGACAAACTGGAAAATTTCTTGTAACGCGTTTCATCCGTTAGGACTTCATCGGAATGGGATTTGATGATGTTGCCACGTCTACACATGCGCGCGAAACGAGAGACGCAGGTAGTTTCTAAATTTTTTAAAGAACTTTTTTCTCAATCTAGCCAAATTCATCTGTATTCTTTTCCTTTTTCTCTCCATCACCTTTGTCTGGACGCAAAATCGTGGCTGAACTAGTAATGAAGGCACTTTCCAGACATTTTAATTTTGGATTATTTTCTCTTTTAATAATGTCGCATTGCCTGTGTCAGAATTGTGCTCCATTTTGTTACGGTGAGCAAACAATGCGTTTTCTGTGTTATTATTTAAAATCCCTTTTATACTCAATGTTAAACAAAAGGCTCATCAAATATTCCAAAATAGGAGAGCTCTCCTTCCTGACAAACCCAACGAATCTAAAAAATATCTTGTCCTACTCACTAACTCTATCACAACTGGAACTGAAATTTTTTTTATCTAAATTCAAAATAGAATTTGTCACAACTACATCTAAAACAATGAAAGACTTAATCAATAAAACACAAAACAAGATAGAACTTGAAGGAGGAATTGATTCGATCAAATGCAGGAATTGCCAGAATGAATAGATTGAAGAAACCACAAAAAATGAAAACAAAAGATTATAGGAACACAAAAGGGACATTTCATACCTATCACCGTCTGTTCATATCTATCTATCTATCTATCTATCTATCTATCTATCTATCTATCTATCTATCTATCTATCCCAGTCTGTTCATATCTATCTATCTATCTATCTATCTATCTATCTATCTATCTATCTATCTATCTATCTATCCCAGTCTGTTCATATCTATCTATCTATCTATCTATCTATCTATCTATCTATCTATCTATCTATCTATCCCAGTTTGTTCATATCTATCTATCTATCTATCTATCTATCTATCTATCTATCTATCTATCTATCTATCTATCTATCTATCCCAGTCTGTTCATATCTATCTATCTATCTATCTATCTATCTATCTATCTATCTATCTATCTATCTATCTATCTATCTATCTATCCCAGTCTGTTCATATCTATCTATCTATCTATCTATCTATCTATCTATCTATCTATCTATCTATCTATCTATCTATCCCAGTCTGTTCATATCTATCTATCTATCTATCTATCTATCTATCTATCTATCTATCTATCTATCTATCTATCTATCTATCTATCCCAGTCTGTTCATATCTATCTATCTATCTATCTATCTATCTATCTATCTATCTATCTATCTATCTATCTATCTATCTATCCCAGTTTGTTCATATCTATCTATCTATCTATCTATCTATCTATCTATCTATCTATCTATCTATCTATCTATCTCAGTCTGTTCATATCTATCTATCTATCTATCTATCTATCTATCTATCTATCTATCCCAGTTTGTTCATATCTATCTATCTATCTATCTATCTATCTATCTATCTATCTATCTATCCCAGTCTGTTAATATCTATCTATCTATCTATCTATCTATCTATCTATCTATCTATCTATCTATCTATCTATCTATCCCAGTTTGTTAATGTCTATCTATCTATCTATCTATCTATCTATCTATCTATCTATCTATCTATCCCAGTCTGTTAATATCTATCTATCTATCTATCTATCTATCTATCTATCTATCTATCTATCTATCTATCCCAGTCTGTTCATATCTATCTATCTATCTATCTATCTATCTATCTATCTATCTATCTATCTATCTATCTATCTATCTATCTATCTATCTCATGCTGTTCCCATCTCTCTCATAAAATAGGCAGATAAATGACGAATAAATATTTAATAAATATAATCGAAACAGGGCAAAAGGCGTCTGGGCCGAAACGCAAAATATTTAATTTCGCCCGAGCAATAGAATCTGTGGTGCGAACGAGAAATAGTTGTCGCCTGAATATCAGAGATCAATTGTTAATGGGAACTAACGGAAGGAACCACAGGTATGCGTCCAGAAGCATCGGTGGCGTTTGGGACAACGAGTTCTTGCTACCAAATTGTGAACGGCTTCGCAGACCACGTCGACCCAGACGGAATAACAAATGCGGAATAATCGAAGAAAACAAGAGCTGATTAATGGCCGAAGAAGGAAAGAAAGAAAAAAACTGAGAAAGAATTCGAAAACAAGTTAGGAAAATAGGGGGAAACGATGAAAGAAAGAAAGAAAGAAAGAAAGAAAGAAAGAAAGAAAGAGAAAGAAAGAAAGAGAAAACAAGCGAGGGAAAGAGAGAAAACGATTAAAGAAAGAAAGAAAGAAAGAAAGAAAGAAAGAAAGAAAGAAAGAAAGAAAGAAAGAAAGAAAGAGAAAGAATTCGAAAACAAGCGAGGGAAAGAGAGAAAACGATTGAAGAAAGAAAGAAAGAAAGGAAGAAGGGCTTATAAAACATGCAAGCAGAAGAGGTAAAAACACCTTGAGAAAGAAAGAAGGAAAGAAGGCAAGAAAGAAAGAAGGAAAGAAGGAAAGAAGGCTAGAAAGGAAAAAAAGAAGAAATTAAATCAACATTGGTCGGAATGAAAAACGGAGAAACATTGATGAAAGAAACGCTAATATATACGAGGTCAGCGTTGAAAGATTCTCGGTCCGGTCCACTTTTCCAAATATGACCAAATGAACAAATGTCATTTTGATTTAAATCACTTCTTCGTCTGCAAGCAACCGCCGACAATCTGAAATATGTTTCGGTTTTAAATAACCCACAAAGGGTTGATAAACCGTCAAAAATAAATCACATTCCCTCCGTATTACATCGGCGAGAAGCTCCACTCAAACAGCTTCTTCCTCCGAACCACTGCCCTGTGGAACACACTCCTACGAGGTTGCTTCCTCGATAAATGTTCAAGTCTAGATTTAACGGTTATCCTTATAAACTAACCCTTAACGTAATCTTCTACTTCGAGTGAACCTTACTGTAAAAAATGATTTGTATTATTTCACCTACGAAATACTTTCAAGAAAATAGCTCCCATGATTAAAAAAAATACAGTTGTATCCATGTAATTTAGCATTTGCAGTCTGACAATGGCCATTGGCATGTTTCGAAACTGTTTTCAGTAGTTTGAAGATCACTAGAATTCTTGGGTTTCTTTTCAAATGTCAGTTTGAATTGTAAGTTAACAGTTAAAACCCGACTGAAACTGAAAGTTTTTAGACATTCTAACTGCAGTTTGAAAGTGAATTGACAGACTCTGGATTTGATAACTTTTGTATTTATTTTGGCATAAAATTAGACTTATTAAATTTTCTGAATTATACTAATTATTTTTAATAGACTAATCCTTTCCAGTCATTATAATTTAATGGTAGATTATATAAATGTTAATAAAAACAGATTTATTTTATAAACTAAAAAAGCAACAACAAAGTGCTGAAATTTCTGTTTTCCAACCATTTATGTTATCTGATGACGGCCATACTCTAAGGTTGCTAGATTCAAAACAGGTACAACCTGTACTTATTAATTGGATAATTTTATTTTTATAAGCTTCAGTATAAACACATATTTACATTTCTTGTAAACTTTAACTGTCTATTTGTTATCTAAGAACATCAGAAGTCAATAGAATTTCATTTTGGGAGCTTCAAAGATACATTATAAATTTCTTTTTACTTACTCGGCTATCTAATTTGTCACAGTGTTGTTTGTATTCATTCCTTTCCCGTTCAACTTTTTCAAATTTAACTTTCAGTTGTTCCAATTCAGCCTGTCATTTACAAAGCGCAAATAATCAAGCATTTATTCAAAGTCAGTAGGATTTAACAAAATGCAATTTAATAAACTAATCCTTTCCAGTCATTATAATTTAATATTAGATTATATAAATTATATTAAAAGCAGGGTTATATTTTTGACATAAAAACAACAAACTGCTGAAATGTTCGTTTTTTCAACCTTCTGTGTTATCTGATAATAAGTGGCGTAGCTCATGTTTTTTGCCACCCCCACCCCAGAAGGAATACAATATTAAAATGCACATTTTTATCTATTTTTCTGAATCTAATGCCCGTATGATGCCAAGTTTTTTTAATATCTTAAAAAAACGAATATATATATATATATATATATATATATATTTAAAGACATTTATATTATGTTTAACGTTCTTTTTATAGATACAAGTATTTAAGCAAATGCTCTGTTTTTATAATAAACAGTATTAAATAACATTTACCGGCCTGAATTATTAAGGCACATCACGCGAAATGATGGTTCCGTATAGGATACAGGTTCGATTCCTGTCGGAGAGCGAAAATTTTCTATGAAAATTTCTCGGACATTCAGGCCAGTAAATGTTATTTAATACTGTTTATTATAAAACAGAGCATTTGCTTAAATACTTGTATCTATAAAAAGAACGTTAAACATAATATAAATGTCTTTAAATAATTCTAATATATATATATATATATATATATATATATATAAGTTTATTCACTTGTTCTATTTTTACTGCAGACTCATAATTGGGAAGAATGCATTTCAAAGGGATTGACATCAGAGACACTGACAACTCCAGACAATCCTGATGATCGATCAATGCTCCAGAAGCGGACATGCATTGTAAGATTAGTTATCCATTTGTACTGATAAATCATCAGTTACCTCCCCTTAAGATCTAGAAGGTATAAAAAGCACACTGTGACATACGTCAGTAGACGAGTAGTCAGAGTAAAGTGCAATAAAGCTTTGGTATAAGTTTATTCATTGGTTCTGTTTTTACTACAATTTATTGCACTTTCAATGGAACTTTATATGCGGCTATAACGATTTACTTATGACCCAGCAACGAAGCATCAGATAAACGCTGGACACATTGGCTCGAAACCTTTACAAACTTCGTTGAAACTCTACTCCTTGAGACCCCGAATCGGCTTATTAACAAGCGTGCTCTTCCGACTATGTGTCTCATTCAATCAACGATATCATTTTAGACTGTAAAACTTACGATAAAGCGATAGAAAGATTGCACGCAACCTACGTGAAGCCCCCAAATGAATTATTTGCCCGAAATATACTTGCTATTTGGCGACAGGTATCTGGCTAAACATTGGATCATTTCCTAAAGACTCTTCGGACATTAAGCAGGGCCTGCAATTTTCCTCCCATGACCGCTTTGGAGGCACGAGAGGAACATATTCTAGACACCTTTGTAAGTGGCCTACGCAATGTTCAGGTAAGGGAACACCTTCTTGAAAATAAGACCCTTACCTCGAAAGCTGATTATGGACAAGTTTATACTTGTGAGCTTGCTATAGAGCAGTCCAGCTCGTATTTTCAACCCGATACTTTGGGGGCCGCTCTAAAACAACCTCTCCTTACAATCCCTCCTCTTTATGATAACCTACTCTCCTGCCCAGGATGTCCCACCCTTAAACACCCCAGAACAACCTGTCACTGCTGCATCAACCAAACGGGCATGTTACTACTGCAGTCTAAATCTACACTCACGACTTTCATGTCCTGCCAGGGAAGCTCGTTGGCACAAATGTGGAAAAATAGGACATTTCTCCAAAGTATGCCGTTCATTTTAAAATATCTCTTACAAAGCTAACCATCCTGTCAGTTCGTTATCATTTTCTGCAACATTGGCCGTGTTCCCTGGCTGTCCTTCAAAAACTATTCTAAAAATTAAAATTAACGCAGTCCTCACAAACGCATTATTAGACATTGGCAGTTCGGAAAACTATATGAGAGACAGTCTAGTAAAAAATGGCAATATGTTTCCTCCCCCAAGAGAGTAACAATGGCGAACGCAGCTTTGTCATGACACGTAAGTGGATATTGTTTGATCAACCTAAATTATAACGGCATCACATATACAGCTGTTAAGTTATCGATAATGAAAGACCTTTGTTGTGAGGTACTACTGGGCCACTATTTTTTTTCAGCAACACTCTAACATAGAAATCCCGTTCGGCAGAGATAAACCTGTATTAAAGATTTGTGGACTGACTGCAGCCAACATTCCGAACCCCCCACTTTTTGAAAACCTGACAAAGGTCTGAAAGCCGATAGCTATTAAGAGCCGACGTTATTCGCATGACGACAAACCATTTATAGAGTCCGAAATAAAAAGAATGATTCCAGAAGGAATAATAAAGCCAAGTACGTTACCATGGAGGGGCCAAGTATTAATAACAAACACAGAAAATAGAAAAAATAGGATGGTTATCGATTACTTTCAGACAATTAACCGGTTCACTCTTCTGGACGCTTTTCCGTTGCCACATACAGACGAAATGCTATGTTAAATAAGTTAAATACAGTATTTTCAGCAGGTTAGATTTGAAAAATGCTTATCATTAGGTGGTCCTTAAACCAAAAGACAGACCCTACACTGCATATGAAGCAGTAGGCTGGCTGTACCAGTTCCGGAGGATATCCTTTGGGGTACCGGACCGAGAATCTTTCAACACCGGATGGGTGCCTTTGATCCAACCATATCAAAGACAAATTGGCTTCATTTGAACCCTGTTTTCTTCCTTATCGTTGCTTTTTTTGCAAAAATTATTGAAATTATCCTATTGTTTTTTTTTCTTTTCTGAAAGCTCGCCGCTGACCAAAAGTGCCGCTCGGGGAGGACCACCGCTGCTGATAATGATCATACTCTAAGGTTGCTAGATTCAAAACAGGTACAACCTGTACTTATTAAGTTGAGCGAGAGACCAATTAAACTCCTTGTAACACCAAAGATGAACTGAAGGCAAGGATTATAGCAGCATTCACCAACTTAAACAAGGAGACTGTCCAAAAGAGTTGCAGGAGATTTCAAAATCATCTGGCGGCCATGGTTTAAACCAATGGCGACTTTATTGAATACATTTACTCTTTAGTATTTCAAGATATTTTTGTGTAATTTTGGTAAATATATCTGTTAAAATGAGATGTCAGTATTATTTTCATTTTTGTGTAATTCCTATGACAATTTATCCATCGCATCCTGTAGTTGCTTATAAATCAGTTGATGATTTTTTTAAAAAATCGTTTGCTGACTACGTCACGTTTATTAGCTTCCTATCAGAAATTGTAACTAAAATCTGCTCATCATTGTTGCATTATAAACCACAGGTTAGCTTTGTGGGTGTTGAACAAGTGCATATATGTCTGAGCAGATGTCGTCTGCAACTTGGATTAATTAACTGCAATATAAGATGAGCACATTTGTATGACTATTATAGAATAAGGACGTGGAAGTTGAGATAAAAAGCAACAGGCATAAGATGAAAGAAATACGAGTCGCAGGTAAACCAAAGTCTTTTTGCAAAAGAGAACAGGAAGATATCAACTTTGGCTAAATAGAAGTAGTAGTACGAGAGAGAGAGAGAGAGAGAGAGAGAGAGAGAGAGAGAGAGAGAGAGTGAGAGAGAGAGAGAGAGAGAGGGGGGCGGTGGAGTAATGGATAACGGCTAGGATTGAGGAATCGAGGAGCCGAGTTCGAATTCCAGTCGAATCTATTAATACTCTTGGGAAAGGTATGGATCCTCTTCTCCCAGCTATGGGTAAATAGCAGGACAGACCGGGTTCTATAGCCTTGGATGGCAACTGGTCTAACACAGAAAGAAATGGCAACCTACTGCGGGAAAAAATCTACCTCGTCAGTCATGTATCGAAAGATACATGATCGCCTAAGCATGGCTGAATATAGAAATCACTCTATTTATTTACTTTTTAAAGATATGTGTCTATAGCAAGACGATGCCCATAAAAGGCCTGGCAGCCATGTGACTGGGATCTACAACTGGGGATAGACATATATAGGCATAAATTGACTGAGTACGAGAGACATAGAGAGATAGAGATAGAAAGAGATATATAGAAAGAGAGAGAGAGAGAGAAAGATAAAAATAGAGAGAGAGAGTGGAGGAGAAGGAGAAGTCACAAGAGAGAAAGAGAAGAATGGGTAATAAATTATGGAGGGAAGGAAAAGGAGAGTTGTCTGTAAGTCTTGATATATCGGTAAGTAATACAAAACGGGAGTGGATGAAAAATGACGTCTGAAGCGGATTTGTAGTCTCTTGTTGGAAGCGAGGGAAGATGGATAATTGCCACAAAGCTTTTGTGTCCTCAGTCTCGTCTCTCCCGGAGCGGGGAAAGTCACCGTTGGCCCGTGTTCTGGACAAATAAGAAAAAAATTACGACTTTCTATATACGCATGCATAATCATTATCTCTCACTTTCTAATATATATTGTAACAATAGGAAAGGTAACATATATATATATATATATATATATATATATATATATATATAAGTTACGTAAAATTTGGTAATCCGTATGGGTAGTCCTAAGGAGGATGAAATCCTGAGAGCTCAATGTAAATTCAGAGCTAATAATTTAAAGAAAAACAGACCACTTTAAGGCTCCATGTAATAATTTATTTCACCATAGCCCTTTTAAAGGACGCTGGATCATCAGAGTACACTTCCAAAAGGTGAAATGAAAAATGAAATGAAAATTCCCACTTTTGACAAGTAGTATTAAGTTCATGTAATTTAACAGAGAGGCTAGTGAGGAATGGTGTGAGAGACATGATCGACTTTATAGAAGGTTTATTTTAATATTTCTATCATACTTAGTATTAGGGGAGGAGGGACCAGACATATATCACTTCCGTTAACTTAACTGATTAAATAGGTCAATGTCTGGTCCCTTGTCATAAGGATCTTATTATTCAGGGATTTGATAGTAAGTAATGATGTCTCATTAAGTCTTGTTAGCGAAGTGATTTCGTCATTAATCACATTAACATTGTTATTTAATTCTTTGTATACATTGTTTTTTTTTATGATATATATATATATATATGAAGATATTTTTATGTTTAACATTCTTTTTATGCATACAAATATTTAAGTAAATGCTCTGTTTTATAATAAACAACATTTACCAGCCTGAATGCCCGAGAAATTTTCATAGAAAATATTCATCCTCCGACAGGAATCGAACCTGTATCCTTTACGGAACCGTCATATAGCCTGACGTGCCTTAACTGTTTCGGCCGCAGAGGATCGTTCGGTTGGCAAGGTCGATTTTACTGTCTTTAAACTTTAATCTTCCATGAATCTCTCACGTACATTCATACCTGCTCGATGCGTATCCAATTGTAAACTAATGTCGTCACACATTATGAAATGGACAAAGTCCGACAATTATTTAAAGACATTTTTATGTTTAACATTTTTTTTATAGAATATTTTCGGAGGACGAATATTTTCTGTGAAAATTTCTCGGACATTCAGGCCGGTAAATGTTGTTTAATACTGTTTATTATAAACATAAAAATATCTTAAAATAATTGTTGGACTTTGTCCATTTCATAATGTGTGACACACACATACACCCCCCCACATATATATATATATATATATATATATATATATATATATATAGGGTGACCCCAAAAAAACGGGAACTTTTTAACAATCCAATAAAACCAAGAGTGATGGAAGAAAAATACTTAATTCATAGTAATTGAAACCTTAAAACATGCCATTTAAGAAACAATGATGGAATTTTCATTTTTTAAAAATTACGTCTTGTAGATGGCGTCCTCCAAGACGAATGCATTCTTGAAATCTGCTGTTGAGATTCCTCATTGACTGCTGCAACATCTCAGCTGGGATACTGTGAATTTCATTCTCGTTACTAAAATGGCGAAATGTTTACTTGCTCAAGGTCACTGTCTCGCAGTGTTGCCACTTGCTCATGTCTGGCAATACGCACTTAAAAAATTCCCGTTTTTTTGGTCACCCTATATATATATATATATATATATATATATATATATATATATATATATATATATATATATAACGTTTCCAATTTGGTATATTTATGGTAGAAGAATGTGCAATATATTAGATGAACCGTTAGACAGTGTGTACATAAGAATCAACCCTGCAGAATGTCTGTCAGTTTCACACGATCATCAGACCATGTGCCACTACTTCATTCTCGAGTATTATAGACAATAGGTTTGTAGGGATTGACGGAAGGTGGAGACCGTCTTTTATCAAATTCGATAAATGGTTATCTTTGTAAAAAAAAAAAGGATTATACTTTCCATGAATCTTACATTGTAGTCCGAATGGCCGGGGCCTACATCCGCGACTTCCCTGGATCTTCCATTGACCTATGTATAGGATCCACTCAATGAGTAATGCAACATGTTCTGAACATCAGGTGAGTCTCTCTCTCTCTCTCTCTCTCTCTCTCTCTCTATATATATATATATATATATATATATATATATATATATATAATCCAAACGTTTTTAACGTATCATGTAATGAAAGTAGAGTTGAACGACCATGATACTGGATCATTTCCCATTAATGCTGGGGTACCCCCAGGGATCTATATTTACATCAACCTTGCTTCTTATCTTCTTCAAAGACTTTCCCGATGTCTTCAGTTCTCAAATAGATATTTATTCTGATGCCACAACTATTTACTCCTATCCTAATAGAAAATCCGATAGATTTGACAAAGTAAAATGACCTCCAATCAGTTGCTAACTGGGTAAAAAATGGCTTGTAAATTTGAACGGTTCCAAAACGAAACTGCTATCTTTTAATTGTTGCAGAGAATCAGCATGGCTGATGCTAACCTCCAGAAGAGCAACTCATTGCGCCTTCTTGGTCTCTCGTTTTCCACTGACATGAATTAACGTAATTATATTGAATCGATTACTAAGTTTTCTGCTAGAAAAGATGGTTATTTAAGCTTTTATTTTAAGTTTAATTTCAAGTTAATATATAAGATTATTATTATTATTTACAATAATCAAAATAATTTTCTTCATTTCAAACCGAATTTAAATTGATTGGAATGACTTTTTCTTTGATTATCAGTAATCGCTAAAAAAAATCGTCGACATTGGCAAATCTGTCAACACAACATAATTCTCTTTATTTAAAAAATCTTTTAATAATGAAATATAGTTTTCTGAAACGTTATACAAGAAAAAGTAGCTGATTTAAAGTTTAATGAATCTTAATTGAAACAAATATTATTTAGTCTTGGTTTAAAATGTCGCAGAAAAGCATTTTTAATACGGAGATGGGTGTTTTTCTGAGATGTTGACACATTTATCGACCGCATGATATCTGGGAAATTTATCAAAGGTGGAGATAATTGCAATAAAATTGTGTGAAGAATACAACGTAAACCCCTTTTTTTGTATATTTTTTTAACTGCCTAGTAATCATAAGAATGTGAGTTGTGATGTAATGGATATCGGCTCGGATTGAGAACTCGGCGAGCAGAGATCGAATTCCATTCGAGTTCATTATACCCTTCAAATACCCTTGGGAAATGTATGAATCCATCTCTTCTCCCCAGCTATGGATTAAATAGTAGGACAGACGGGGTTATTTAGCCTTGGTTGGCAACTAGTCTACCGCAGAAAGAAATTGCAACCTACTGCGGGGGAAATCTTCTGCCTGGTCAATCATGTATCGATAGGTACATGATCACCCAAGCGTGTATAACGTGTGGCACTTAACTGTCAGAATCATAACATTTTAAAATGTTTAAGTCATTCTTATATTTTTTTGGTGGGGGGATTTTGGGGTATTTTGGCGTTATAGCCTAACTTACCAAGATGATTGCTGAAAAAATGTCCGAAAAGTTACCAATAAATGTTAAATTTGCAATTGTTATTTTCTGATAATGTCATGTATGGACTTCCGTATTTACAAATATGGGTACGTTTATTCACGCACACAAAAAATATCAAAATTCCTTTTCAAATGCTGGTGGTCGCTTTTCCATTTGTGATTATTAAATACGGTTTATATTCAATAACAATATCACCTAACCACTACAAATGAATATAGAATTTTAAAATATCTAAAACTTTATAAATTATACCAATTAAAATTTTATAAAATGAAATTAATTCTTGTAAAAATGTATTATTCATCGAAAAAATATTTTTCGTATGAAAATAGTGTCCATAATATATTTTTATTCATAAAAGCACTTAAAAGCGTCTCTAATCAAATACTGTCTGCTTAACGATTCAAAGCAGATTTTCTGTAACTGATTGTATACATTGAGAAAAAAATGGAAGATTTAAATTCTCTGGTGACATGTCCTTACAAATAATAGAAACATTAAGCGCTCCAAAAATAGAATTTTCCGAAACTTCATAAAATTAATTAAGTGGAGAGTAAGATGAACAAATATTTTTAGCAAGATTTTCTAAAAAAGAAACGTTTCCAAAATAATTTAATTCGTTTGTGAATAAGTCGTGAAAGTTTCACTAAAATCTGGCAATTATCTGATTTTTGCAAGAATTTCCTAATCAATGTTTTTTTCACTACGTTGACGCCAGAAAAACAAGATTTTTAAACCCAAATAAGGTGATTTTATAACATATTTATGTTGTAATATTCAAATAAATAATTATATCTGCTATACTCTGTATTGAGCACTCTTTAAAGAATAGTAATTATTGGTTATTGGAATTCACTCTGTATATACCAATCCTAAACTATATATATATATATATATATATATATATATATATATATATATATATATATATGTATATATATATATATATATATATATATATATATATATATATATATATATATATATATATATCCTTCCGCCATCCATCAAACCACCTATACTAAAAAAATTACTACACGCATGCACAACCAAAGTTTCATTCTATGACCATAATGCCAACATTTACACACAAACTAATGGTGTTAGTATGGGAAACCCACTCGGTCCATGCTTTGCCAACTATTACATGTCCCACGTAGAAAATACGATATTTACACAGGTCTGTAAACCTAAAATATATTTCCACGACGTAGATGATATATGTATTTTACCAAATAACATTAAAGAAATAGATACACTTAAGACCACATTTGAGAAAAATTCCGTCCTTAACTTTACCTATGAACTTAATAAAAAAAACAAACTTCCATTCTTAAATGTCCTCGTTGAATACAGCAATAACACTTTCATTACATCATTATACAAAAAACCCACCAGCAAAAACTCGTGCCATCTTAACTTAAAAGGGAATGCCTACTCAGGTACAAAATAGCAGTAATAAAAATATTTCTAAAAAGAGCACACCAGAATTCATCCTCTCGACTACTCTTTCTCAAAGAACTTAATAATGTTAAAAAAACACTAATCAACAACGGCTTCCCTAACCACCTTATAAACCACCAAATTAGACTATTTCTCCCCAAAGTAAGTAATAACGATAGTGAACACACAGTCAAAAATTACATAAACATTTATTACAAAAAACCAAGTGGACATTAACTATAAACAAGACAAATCTTCACAAAGACATATAAAGAAATACACTATCTCAATTGACCCGAATAAAAATTCAAATTAATTATCTATTATATAAAATTTAAGACAGCTAACCTTATCCTCAAAAATAACAACATACCAGCGAAGTCAAAATTACAAAGAACGAACATTATGAGTTCAAATGCCCCTTAAAGAACTGTGTTCCTGATCAAACCGGACTCATGAATAATTACATCGGTTACACAACTACATGCCTATACAGACGTCTTACGTTACACCTATCTGATCACAGCTCCATTAGAACGCATTTAAACACGCACACAAATTTACCAAACTCCATTATAAACATTCTAGTAGAAAACACAAATATATTAACTGCATCCATCTGCAAAAAAAGATTAAAAATAATGGAAGTTTTAACAATAAAAAAGAAAAAGCCAACTCTTAACAATATTAACTACGAACAAAGCCACAATGTGCTAACCGTATTCGGAAATTAAAAACATCCTTACTACACACTAAGACATACACATAATGCACACACTCAATTAAGCTGAAAAATTGAATCGTCCTTGATAATGGCTAAAGGTATAACCGAAAGCGCTCGGAACTATAAAACATTTGGACAGTTTTTACACACCCTTTGTCCAGATAAGAAAGCTCTTGTTCGAATACAAGAAAAATTAAATAAAAAGCTTAACCGTAGTACCTTGTCTGTCGTTTTTAATGAAACATGAATAAACGAAGGATTGCTGCCTAAATATATATATATATATATATATATATATATATATATATATATATATATATATATATATATGTACATAGTCCTTGATGAGTGATTAATTGACCGTCTACGAAACTCTAGAGTCAGGATGCTGAAGACAACACCAATCAGCTAAGTGACAAATTTTATGCTTGTATTAATTCTCTCTCTCTCTCTCTATATATATATATATATAGAGAGAGAGAGAGAGGGGGGGAGAGAGGGAGAGAGAGAGAAGACTAGACCGGATATACAGCAGATATGCCAAACTGAGATAGAAACAAATGGGGGGGGGGGAGAAATGCCACCCACATATACCTCTCAGAAATAACTCCCACGCCGTGGTAAGATATTAACTAGATGAAGGCACCGTTGCCATTATGTGGGAGGTATTTCTGGGAGGTATGTGTGGGGCGTATTTCTACCGCACCCTGTAAATAGATAGATAGATAGATAGATAGATAGATAGATAGATAGATAGATAGATAGATAGATAGATGAGAAGGTTGAGAATATATACCAATCCAAATACTGGAAAGAGAGAAAGCGTGAATTTCAATATCGTCTGCTCGTTGGCCGTTAAATATTTCTTCGTCTTAATGTCGTCCTGATTATGATGACCTTTCCCCCCGATCAGCCCCTCTCTTAAAACCCACCGTGTCTTCTATAAATCTTTCGCGTATTACACTGTCTCTGCTGTTTTTCGACTGCCTGCCGACCTTGGCATTTACGTGCATTGTATAAACTTCATTGAAAACAGCTTCAGCCCAAGCCAAACGATCTCGCCTCTTCAACCGACCGCCTTTCGATCGACTGAGATCTGTCTTTCTTTCTTTTTTCTTTCTTTCTTTATTTCTTTCTTTCTTTCTTTCTTAACACACCTCATCTTCCGATCAATTTTAACCGTTTCTGTTTTACCACCATTTTTTTTATATGGGATGCTCCGCTTGAACAACATGAATACATACTTTATCAGAAACCTCAAATGTTTAAAATAATGCGGTATTTAACATAAAGACATATGGCAGTTTTATATCATCATCATCATCATCATCATCATCATCATCATCATCATCATCATCATCATTCTCGTGACCGGATGTGCTCATATGGTCGCTACCCAAATGATCACGTGACCAGCTCCTTTCAAATGTCTCGGTTGTTTGCCAATGTATGAGACTTTGTGAATGATTCCATCTTCATCATTCCCATGGGCGGATATGTTTATATGGCCGATACACATCTGATCAGGTGAACAGGTCCCTCCAAATGACTCGGTTGTGTGACAATGTCTGAGTCATTGTGAATTATCTCCCAGTCCACTCAAGAGACGTTGTCATCCCATTTTCCGCTCTACCTTTTCTTTTGCCTCTAAGGTGGTAACTTGTAGGATGACAGAGGAAGGATTGCTGACTCTTATGACGTTCCCATACAATTTCTACTTTCTCGCCTCGGCGGTGGATATAAAGCCTTTCAGCAGGTCTGTTTCTTATTCGAGGGTGTCTTGCAATTTCATGGCTTTTATATACGTGCGCTGTTATTTGCGAAGGTTTGTTTTGTCACAAGGCCAATGGACCCAATTAGAATCAAAATCATTATACAATAATAATGTTGCGTGAGATTAGCTTGTTGACCATGTTCGTCGTAGCCTATAAATATAGAATCCAGCGCAGTACAATGAAACAACGTTAAAGATTAACACCCACGAGTCAGACACTCTACTGGATCGGACTATATTGCCAATAGCAGCAGCAGCTGTTCCGTAATTCTTCAGTCTTCGAATGTCTCGGGGGTTGGCAGTGAATATTCGAAAAAAAAAACATGGCTGCCATTATACACGTCGAATTGAATATTTTGAGCTTTCTGATTGGTTAACCTACTATAAAAATGAGTCAGCTCATTTTGGTTGGCTCACTAGTATATAACGTACCCAGAAACTCTAACATAGCTCACCAACCATTACCTCACGTCTAGGTAGAGAAACATTTACTTGGATAATCAAAAGGGGTAAGGAGTCCTATCGAGGAAGACGATTACTACACGGGCGAATAAACTATCACACCACGGAATAAAAACCCGGTTTATACTTTATTTTACTATTTACACTTATTAACGAAGTATTGGATTAAATTTTTTTAAAATCCAATAATAGACATCTACCCACATGCACGCATGTATATACAGTGATGCCCCCGTATTCGCGGGGGTTAGGGACAAGAACTGGCCACGAATAATTAGAATCCGCGGATACTTGTAAACCCCCCAAGTGCTTATAAGTACCTATTTTGATTGTTAAAACCCCATATGCCTTAAACTTTTATCTTAAACACTTTAGAAACATTTCAGATCCTTTTTAAAAGGTTTTTGAAAAATAGTATTGGTGACCATACACTTTGCGTAAATTTTCATTCATACGTACAACAACTGTTTTTAATTCCGCATAGATCAATATAATCATTGAAAATATTGTATAAAATATGTGTAAGAAGACATAAAATATAAAGTTTAAAACATTTTCTAAAAACAGAACTGTGATGATGCCCTCAGACTTAGCATAATCCAATTTTAAGACCCCCAGCCGCAGCCCTTAACAAAGAACAAAGCCCAAGCACTACGCATGATTTGGGGTTTGTTTTTTTACAATGAAGATGTACAATTTTGCCATAATAATGGACTGTTGTATGTTTTAAGTCACTTAAATAACAGGAAAATAATACAAGAATATTTTAAATATGTTCTATCGAAAACATACGCGAATCGAGGGGGTTTTCAGCGAATAATTTGTACATATGTTCTTCAGAAAAACACGCGAATATACGGGGTTTCCGCAAATAAGAAGTACATATGTTCTAAAGAAAAATCCGCGAATGTGTGAAGCCGCGAATGCTGAAACGCGGATAGGCGGGGACTCACCGTATATAAATGCCGAAGACCTGAGGATTGCGTGAAAATGCATGAAACTTAATGGAGGTTGGCCACTGTTCACCGGGAATTTATTTAGAAATATTAAGGCTCTGCCATTTAATATGGCATTGCTCTGCCTATGTAGAATAGTGCCTAGGGATTTGCTTACTTCATATCTTATTGAAATTATATGCTAAGCTATGGTAGAAGGTGGGGACTTTGAGTGACCGGTATTGTTGAGCAGGATTTTGCCTTTAACATTATACCCCTTTATTGAGGACCTAATGTTTACCATGCTATCGACCACTTTCACAATATGATATTGTGGTTTTTTTCTGGTGTTTACCTTTTTTTGTCTTTTCTCAAGTAATGGTAATTTTTCAGCATTTTTCATCTTGGCCAGGTGAGCATTTCCCGTCCTTGGAGATTTTGGCTGATGATTGCGTGAAAACGCATGAAACTTTTAGTTGTGGCCGGTCAATTTTCACTGAGAATTTTATTTAGAAACATTAATGCTCAGACATTTAATATGGCATTGAGCTAACTTTCTTCAGTATGCCGGTATAGGATACTCCCTTGGGAGTTGATTACTATATATTTTATTAAGACTCTCGAATGCATAGGCTGGTAGATAGAATGTAATTCACACTGTCGAAAATAAAGAATAAATAGCGTCTACTCAAATAGTTGTATCCAATAAAATATAACGTTTCAAATAATAAGAGATTGCGTCGGATTAAAACCAAAAGAAATAACTATATATACTCCATTTGTGTGTGTGTGTATATATATATATATATATATATATATATATATATATATATATATATATATATATATATATATATATATATATATATATATATATATATATATATATATATATACTTGTCATCCACAGACAGACTGTTTCGCAGCCCATCAACTAGACGTCCGGTTGCCTCTAGCTAGGATCGAAACCCGACTGAATTTGCGTCAGTCGGAACTTCTCCCACTAAGCCGCCGGGACACGGCAGGGATAAAGGTGAATTTTAGCGTGTTTATTTTTAGATTTAGATAAACACACAGTGACTGACAGTGACTCAATTCTGCCGAAGAGTCATGCAATATTAGCTTAAATAGTCACTGTTTACAAACTCACACGTCAAACCAAAGAGCTCAACCGAAATTAATTTTCAGGAGCCAATATTTTTACTCCATATATATATGTATGTATATATATATATATATATATATATATATATATATATATATATATATATATATATATATATATGTACTCCATATATATATATGTGTGTGTGTGTGTGTGCGTGTGTGTGCGCGTGTGTGTGTGTGCGTGTGTGTATGTATATTCCATAATATTGATGATGAATCATTTCACCTTATCAATTAAAACTAATTTACAAGGATTTTCAAATCGATCAGGTTAACAAGAAAAATCAAAATGGAAATTTTTTCTTGTTCACCTGATGGTTTTCAAAATCCTTGTAAATTAGTTTTAAGTTATGAGGTGAAATGATGATCGCCAATATTATGGAGTGATCCTTATTCCTATTGTTTACAATACAATATGCTCTGCTTGAATAAAACTTTGAGCTCTCTCTGTGAATCAGTTTTAATATTCTATTGTATATTATATTAATAGGATTCATTTGGATTATATATCAACTGGATTTCCTGTCTGTATATATATATATATATATATATATATATATATATATATATATATTAAGACATTTTATGTTTATACATTCTTTTTATAGATACAAATATTTAAGTAAATGCTCTGTTTATAATAAACAGTATTAAACAACATTTACCGCCCGAATGTCCGAGAAATTTTCATAGACAATATTCGTCCTCCGATTGTTAAGGCACGCCAGTCTATATGACGGTTCCGTATAGGATACAGGTTCGATTCCTGTCGAAGGACGAACATTTTCTATGAGAATTTCTCGGACATTCAGGTCGGTAAATGTTATTTAATACTGTTTATTATAAACAGAGCATTTACTTAAATATTTGTATCTATAAAAAGAATGTATAGACATAAAAATATCTTAAAATAATTGTTGGACTTTGTCCATTTCATAATGTGTGACGTCATATATATAGAGAGAGAGCGAGAGATAGATAGATAGATATTTAGATGATAAACTCTCCCATCGATTTCGACGTATGAAGATCCGACAACCTCACTCAGTGACACCTCAGTCCCGATAATGACTTGCATACAAGTCCATATATTGTACAACACCAAGGCCCCAGGCTGGCTTGAAGTCAGAGTTTTCCTTCTCCTAGACATGTTGCCACCCAAGGCTATAGAACACAGTCTGTCCTGCTATTTACACATAGCTGAGGGGAAGAAGAAATTAATTCATACCTTTCCCAAGCACATAAGCGAATGTAATGAATTCGACTGGAATATATATATATATATATATATATATATATATATATATATATATATATAAATGGAAAATGACAATGTATTTTTGTCAATGGTTTTCGTTCTCTAGAGTTCTTTATGAAGGCAAATGTAAGGATTTCATTTTGCAAGAAGAATTTATAAACAGAATTTTAAAAACATTAAGCGAAAACGCTTCGGCTAAAATAAGGTTTGCTTTTTTTCTTTATTCACATTGTCCTTTTATAGATATAATTTTAGTTATATCTGAATTTTCACACACAAATACGCGCATATATATATATATA
>OZ038499.1:105590644-105685644 GCA_964036315.1 Acanthosepion esculentum | reverse complement strand
TTGTTTACCAGATTTGTTGGGAGAAGACTTATTTCTCACCTTACAAGTTTTTTTTCCTTCAGACGAAACATGCTACGTCTGTTGCTTCTCCGTCGTTACTTTCATAGCAAATGTCCAGATGACCTCCATTCTTTAGTGCCATCAGTTCAAACCTTTACAGCCAAGATCGGTTTTCCTACCTCAACAGAGTTGAATCACTCTTATTCCCCAAGCATTCCCCTGGTAAGAAGGATCGTCCACTGAGACCGTGACTTTCCAAGAACCGCTAACTCCCCTAACCCTAGAATCTTAACCTCTACAAGTCTCGGGTCAATAGCTATCTATACGCTATTTCTTCGTAATTATCACTTCTTACTTCTTACGTTCATACCACACGCCTTATTCTGTAGCCTTTTTTATTGAGTGGCTCTTGTATTGGTGGACATTGTTATAAAAAAAGAAATTTCAAGCATAATGAAATTAAAGCTTGAATGTTGGTTTTCGTGAGGCTAGTTTGTCTGAACGTATCAACTTCAAGACTGAAAGAAATGACAAGAGACAAATGGAGAGAAAAGGAAGACCAAAAATAAATATAAGTAAATGAAGTTGATAAAACTCAACCAAATTCGAACAGAATCAAATTATCAGTCATAATACGGCGTTGCATGGCTCGGTACATCGACAGGTTTTGTGCTTAGATACAACGGCCAAATCCACTGACAATCACTTTTTACTAGTTTTTGTGTCCGCCAAAGAAATCTATAATCAATACATTTTATCCTCGGATTACATTATCTATAGATTCCCACTTGTAAGCAATCAGTGGTGAAATATTTCGCTTTATTGAGAATTTGGAACAGGGGAAAATGGCTTGGTTCGATCTATGGGAGAATCCGGATGTAAGTATTTGTTTGGCTGACTGGGTCTATTGTAATACTTTTGCTGTAACACTAATTGTATAGAGTTATGATATTGACTGATATTGCAATATAACATTCCGTCTACGAGACCAAGGTTAGAAATTCACCATAGCCGATTTGTCAAGGTGCTGACTATACTTGATATCATCGTCCCTGGAAAGCGATTCCAGCCCGGGGCATTGTTTGTAATTGCGTGAATCATACCCTACGGGCTGACGCCAGCCTTGCCGGGTGAAATAGGGTAAACAAAGCCGCTGCTGGTTGTGCTAGGACAAAGTCACAAGTCATCGTGACCGAGGGTTTGAACGTACTGGAATTGTTAAAACTGCTGATCATGCGAGATTATGAGCTTCCTCCCAAAAACTGTAACTAAGGTTCACTCAGCAGATTGAATAAACGCAAATGTGCCTGAACAGGCGTCTACAACAGTGATTAGCTAAGTACCCCAGCATTTGCAGACAGGAAATGAACTTATAAATGTGCAAGATAGATTCTGAGGAGAAACATTGCCTTGTCAGCATAATGAACCAAATTTCCTGGCATAAAATTCAATATAATCAATCTACATTGTTTCAGTGGGAAATGTGAGATAACAAACGCATAGGGAGTTACTCTCCTAGGGTTTAGCATCAGCCATAATCATGTAAGGCAAAAAATGTTATTTAAGATGATTAATGTAGAGTAATTTGGTTTTAGAAGCGTTAAAATTAACAAGGCACATTTTGCCTCAGTTCACAAAAGGTCGTAGGTCATTATTTTTGCTAGGGAAAATAAAATAAAGTTTAGACCTAAAATTAAAAAAAAGTTAAGTACAAAAAATAAAAATAAAAAAAAATCTAAAATAAAAATAAAATGTAAAAAATTTAAAAAATTTAAAAGTTTAGTAAAAATAAATAAAAAATATCTAAAATAAAAAAATCTAAAATGAAAAATTTTTCGGCCACAATTACTGAAATAGTTACGCAAACCTCTTTGGTCGATGTTGGATCTTAAATAAAAACAGAATTTCAAATACAGATCTCCGTATCTAAAAAGCATGAACTCACACTATACCTGCTATCTCAACACACAATGGATTTGTTTATCTATAAAATTCAAACTATAACACAACATGATACACAGTACGAAATGTGTTAAACAGACATCATTAGACTGTGCATTCTCAGCTTCTAAATCGATATTATGTTTGATCAATGGTCACCCAAAATCGATACTTACTTATGGTTATTGTTGAAGGCTTATAACGATACTGAGGAAGGTGCTGACAATTTAAGGAGAAATGCTATGACTCAGTAACCAGTGGTCAACCAACGGACTTCTTGTGTGAACGCGCAAATGCACGGAAGGTAATAGCCAAAATAATAGGATATCTAAGGAATATTTCTGCCATTTGGACTTTGGCGATTTTTTTGAAGTCAGCGAACACCCGTTGTCACTTTTGTGATATCAGTGAATACACGTTGTCACTTTCGTAATGCTCGTTGTAGTAGAGACTTTGTAATCGCAGATACAACTTATAGTACGCCGTTAAACAATACTGGTGTCAGACGCCTTCGAATGTCATCCGCACTAATAGTACTTGCTCGATAATACTCGCTTGAATAGTAACCACCATATAGTAATTCGAATAGAGAAATTGTTATAGGAACTCACCAATAATAGTAATGGACTATCCCATACACCATAAATACTGCGCCTCAAGAGGAAACAGTAGTATGAGTCAGTCCTTTTTGGACGACTCGGCTAGACGGTCGAACTCTCTGTCTCTGGGCAGAGAGGAACCCGGACGAAGCTCCGCCGAAGGGCAGAGCCTCGTTCGGGGAGGTTGACCAACCCGATCCCGTTTATACGGGTTCTACGGGCATTTTTTGGCCGAGCCTAGGGGCTCGGTGAGCCCACATTAAACCGGCTTATGCCACATTCGACACACGTGGCCGTGTTGCTGAACATCGTGTGAGTCAGTCACAGAGTGAGTGAGTCAGTCAGAGACAGAGTCGCGTCAGACGATTACTGCAAGACATTGGAATAGTGATACTTCGAGACAACATAGTTCTCTCTAACCTAACCTGATTGTTATTACTAACACTTCTACTTCTTTTGTACATATTCTGTTTGTAATATATCTGTGTTATTCCATACCTGTGTTCGAGTTATTCTTCATTGGTTCTACCTTGGACCATCACCGTGGTACAAGGAGCCTGGACCATAACAGAAATAGTATAGTGAATAGAGAATAGCGCTCCTTATAGTAATAGAGGATAGAGTAGAAATAGCGATCAAATAGACACACGTTACCTTCTATATGCGTTTCCTCTATGGTCACGTGATCCACTTAATTCAATAATGGGATCGCCTGTGTTTGCTCACTGGCGATCTATGTTCAAATACAAGTGTCGGCAGCGACGCTTTATTTCTATATAACAGGCGATCATGCCTGGAAAATAAGAAAAACATGCTATACCATGCAGCACCCTGGGGCAGGTGTTGACCGTCTGTAACTGAAAAGTAACAGCGGGAGTAGGGGTGTGATTCAGTTGGAATTGCCTGACAACATTCCAACAATGGGACTTTCTATGTATCTTGCGGCTGTACAAGATTGGATGTTACAACTCGTAATGGAGCGCGAAATTTTAAAAAAAAACCAAAAAGCTTTATTTTGTATCGAAAGAAGCCTTTAAATATAGAACAGAATTTGGATAAAATCTTGAAAATAGCACAAAAGTAGATACGACAGCCATAAAATCAGCAAGACTCTGAAAGAAGAATCGAAAAAAACGCCAGAAGTAAACAGAAGTTTGTAGCCAAAATACGAGGGTCATTCAATAAATAAGGTGAATCTTTCGGTATAAGAACTTTTAATACAGACAGAAGTTTACTCTTTTTTATTTTTTATTTTTTTTGCTTTACTTCTTTTTCACATAGATTTAATTTCTTTTGCAGATTAAAAAAAACTTTGGGAGTTTTGGCGATTAACAAAGATGGCCGACCAAGAAGGATGCTCCAGGATTGAACAGCGGTCAGTTATCAAGTTTTTGGTTGCTGAAGTGTGCAAACCAGTTGAAATTCATAGGAGAATGTCAACTGTGTATGGTGACACATGTTTCAGCCAAAAAAATGTCTACAAGTGGGCTAAATTGTTTAAAGAAGGACGGAGCAGTGTTGAGGATGAAGACAGGCCTGCGAGGCCTACAGAAGTGAGGTCTCCTGAGGTGATCGAATCAGTCAATGACCACATTCAGTCTGACAGAAGGGTGACAGTGGATGACATTGCAAGGAATTTGAGCTTATCTGTTGGGACAAATGCAAGGACTTTGAAAGATATGAAGAACAAACGCAGGGGTCATCAGTCAGAAGGAGTCATCTTGCATCATGACAACGCAAGGACTCACATAAAAGCCCAAACGGTGCAGACCATCAAGAAGCTGGGCTGGGAACTGCTCCCTCATCCCTCTTACAGCCCAGACCTTGCCCTTTCAGACATTCACCTCGTTGGTCCCTTGAAAGCGTTCACGAGAGACACGAAGTTTAAAAGTGACGATGAAGTCAAAAGTGTTGTGAGCGACTGGCTGAGACATCAGTCCAAAGATTTTTACGCTGAGGGAATACGGAAGCTTGTGCACAGATAGGAAAAGTGTGTGACAGTGCTGGGAGACTACGTTGAAAAAAAAAAGTAAGTTTCTATCTGTATTAGAAGTCCTTATACCGAAAAAATTCAACTTATTTATTGAATGACCCTCGTATCTATAGAGTCAGTTTCTTCTCAGAAGCAAAAATGCAGATGTAGATCAATTCGCAACCCACCAATGCTGCCGACGCTTGTGTTTGAACATAGATCGCCAGTGAGCAAACACAGGCGAGCCTATTATTGAATTAAGTAGACCACGTGACCATAGAGGAGACGCATATAGAAGGTCACGTGTGTCTATTTGATCGCTCTTTCTACTCTATCCTCTATCCTATTGAGACGGAAGGATTTTCTTCTTGCTGCACATGACCAGAGCCTGCTTACACGCAACTACCAAGCTAATATCTTGCATAATATCACGGACCCAAAAAGTCGGTTTTGTGACCAATACATTGAAACTATTGATCACCTTTTCTCAGAATGTTCAATATTCACAACTAATGAGTACAAAAAAACTTCATGACAGGGTAGATAAATTATTTAAATTATTCCAACTATTGTCCTCATCCTTGTCGTCATATTTATTACAACGTTTCGGCCTTTCAGTGTCTGTCTATATTTCTGAGATGAGGTATTATGTACATTATTTACATTATTCGGACTATTGTCCTCATCTTTGTTGCCATATTTATTACAACGTTTCGGCCCTTCGGTATCTGTCTATATTTCTGAGATGAGGTATTATGTACATTATTTACATTATTCGGACTATTGTCCTCATCTTTGTTGCCATATTTATTACAACGTTTCGGCCCTTCGGTATCTGTCTATATTTCTGAGATGAGGTATTATGTACATTATTTACATTATTCAGACTATTGTCCTCATCTTTGTTGCCATATTTATTACAACGTTTCGGCCCTTCGGTATCTGTCTATATTTCTGAGATGAGGTATTATGTACACTATTTACATTATTCGGGCTATTGTCCTCATCTTTGTTGCCATATTTATTACAACGTTTCGGCCCTTCGGTATCTGTCTATATTTCTGAGATGAGGTATTATGTACATTATTTACATTATTCGGACTATTGTCCTCATCTTTGTTGCCATATTTATTACAACGTTTCGGCCCTTCGGTATCTGTCTATATTTCTGAGATGAGGTATTATATACATTATTTACATTATTCGGACTATTGTCCTCATCTTTGTTGCCATATTTATTACAACGTTTCGGCCCTTCGGTATCTGTCTATATTTCTGAGATGAGGTATTATGTACACTATTTACATTATTCGGACTATTGTCCTCATCTTTGTTGCCATATTTATTACAACGTTTCGGCCGTTGTACGCTCCGGCCTTCTTCAGGTGGTTGGAATGTCGAACTGAACCCTTTATTTCCTTCACTGGGGTAGACTGTTCTAGTTCTACGTACCATACCTAATGGATGTCAGTTATCAGTTATCTCCTGTTAATTCCCCTCTCCAAGTACTCTACCGCCTTAACCAGGTATTGAACTCACACTCTTTGGGTCTTGTCACTGGATCTAACTAACGCCTTTATCCATTGTGCGACAAAGATGGCGACAAAGATGAGGGCAATAATGCGAATAATGTAAATAGTGTACATAATACCTCATCTCAAAAATATAGACTGATACTGAAGGGCCGAAACGTTGAAATAAATATGGCGTCAAAGATGAAGAAAATAGTCCGAATACCGTAAATAGTGTTCATAATTCTTCATCTCAGAAATATAGACAGATACATGGTAGGTAAATACATGCATTGTAAAATCTGTTATCACTACGTGATAAAACTAACTGCAAGTTAATTGCCCAGACATTATTATCTAAGACAGAAAAGAAAAAAAATTTACACACCAATTGGCGTGAGTGACACAAACATCTCTGCGAAGGCTTTTGAAAAACTAAGAAAACTGAAAAATGTAGCACTTAAAAACTAAAACTGTTTCTCTTGTGTTTGGAGCTTTGGGTCTAAGAAAGAAAGGAACTCAACAACAAATTAGCAAAATGCTTGGTGCACCATATCGCATGGAAATCAGAAATATAATTCTAACAAGCACAGAACATATTCTGCGAAGATCTTTGATCATTTACTTATTTATTTTTTTAATAGCTGTTTTTTTTGTTGTTTATTTGTTTAACTAAGTGGGAATAACAAAAATTCACATCTATCAGTTGCCTAAGTCATTGGTTATTAGCTGGTATGTGATTATAAAACAAATGCAAATCAAAAACGAATTTTTAACATAATACTACTACTACTAATAATAATTTTAATAATAATAATAATAATTTTAATAATAATAATAATAATAATAATTTTAATAATAATAATAATAACAATAATAATAACAATAATAATTTTAATAATAATAATAATAATTTTAATAATAATAATAATAATAATAATAATAATAATAATAATAATAATAATATGCAGTTTCAAATGGCCGCAGAAATACAAGTACAGCACGGTAAACCGGCTGAAGCTGCAAAATACTTAAAAAAGAAAGCAAAGACAGACGCAACCGACCAGGTACAGAAACAATGGCAAGATAAACCGCTTCATGACCAGTACTCTGCCCGTACCAAACAAGCTGACGTAGACAAAAACCGTACCCATCAGTGGCTACGTAGTGCAGGGTTGAAAGCTGAAACTGAAGGTTTTATCCTTGCTGCACAAGACCAATGCTTGTTAACTAGGAATTATCAAGCACATATACTAAAATACTGTGTTAACCCAAGATGCAGATTCTGTGACAAATATCCAGAAACCATTGATCATCTTGTATCAGGTTGCACGATATTGGCACCCACTGAATATAAAAACCGGCATGACAGAGTGGGCCAATATCTGCACTGGAAAATTTGCAACTTCTACGGGAAGGAAACTGAAAGAAACTTGTACGAACACCACCCAGACCCGGTTACGGAGATAGAACCTGTTACAATTCTATGGGACTACACAATACACACTGACCGAACAATCAAAGCCAACCGCCCAGACATTGTTATTAAAGACCACAAACAAAATAAGTGCTACCTTATTGATATGGCAGTCACTGCAGACTGCAATGTATCTTTGAAGATATTCGAAAAAATGTCAAAATATAAGTACCTTGAAATAGAAATCTCAAAAATGTGGCACATGGGGACATCAACAATCCCTGTTGTAGTTGGAGCCCTTGGACTGGTTGGAAAAGATTCCAGTAGGCTGATTGAAGGGATCCCTGGAAGTCCATGCCTCAAAGAGATACAAAAAATTGTTCTGACAAGTACAGTCCACACTTTACGAAGGGCTTTATCTATGTAATTATTTTTTTTTCAGTGGAAAGTGTCACGATACCATTTCTAACCTTACGTCCCTGGGCGGGACCCGGAAAGAAATGTGTAAACGCCAAACATCAAAGAAAATAAAAATAATAATAATAATCATAATAATAATAATAATAATAATAATCATAATAATAATAATAATGTCGCCATATTTCTTCCCTGACGCTATAATTTCCTGAACTAATTAACTGTGTTAATTCTCCTACAAAAATTAGGGAATAAAGTTTTTGTTTATTGACTTTTCTGAAACTATTCGTCAAGACTTTTATGAGGCAGAAAAGGAGAAGAGCCATGTCCGGTTAGGTGTATAAACATAGAAACACGTAAATAAATGATCTGTAATAATGAAAGCTGAGCAAG
Source organism: Acanthosepion esculentum (assembly GCA_964036315.1). NCBI lineage: Eukaryota > Metazoa > Mollusca > Cephalopoda > Sepiida > Sepiidae > Acanthosepion > Acanthosepion esculentum. The sequence goes on along the minus strand of OZ038499.1, from coordinate 105,677,394 downwards.
TGTTTTAATGATTTTATTACAAAGCGTGCAAAACTCTGAAGCCATTCTTCGTGACTTTGTTTCTCAAATGGATGCATCGTAAAGTTTGCCTTGTACCCGACTCTATGCTTTGTCTGAATGTCATAAAATAACCAACCGTCTGAGAAAAAAAAGAAGCAAAATATAAGAGCCTATTTGGTAGCAATGTAATATTTTATCGAACAACATCATAGCATTTCGCTCTGCTCAAATGCCAATAAAACACGATTCTTTTCGTTTTTTATTGCCTTTCAAGAATTGGCTTCTCAGTTCCCAACCTATTTTTCTTTTCACCTCTGCGAACAGCTCTTTTATGTCGAAATTCAAGCGGCCGCTTTTTTTGCACAAAAATCTTTTTGCAAATTCCATTTCTTCTTCTTCTTCTTCTTCTTCTTCTTCTTCTTCTTCTTCTTCTTCTTCTTCTTCTTCTTCTTCTTCTTCTTTTCGTTTTTCTCTTTTTTGCTTCCGTTTTGCTTCCTTTCAATTTTTTTCTTTTCTATCTTCGTTCCTTCATTCTTTTATACCTGACTATTTCTTTCTCATTTTTTTCTATCATTCGTTTTTCTTTGAATAAAGATTACTTCTTTCTTTCTTTCTTTTTTCTTTCTTTCTTTCTTTCGTTTTTCTTTGAATTATGATTACTTCTTTCTTTCTATCGTTTTTCTTTGGATAAAAATTCTTTCTTTCTTTCTTTTTTTTTTTGATTATGATTACCTCTTTCTTTCTTTCTTTCTTTCGTTTTTCTTTGGATAAAAATTACTTCTTTCTTTCTTTCTTTCTTTTTTTTGGTTTATGATTACTGCTTCTTTCTTTCTTTCTTTCTTTCGTTTTTCTTTATACCTTTTTCGTAAGTCAATTATTAGTTCTGATATTTTTCTTTTTGTTTCTATCTCTCCCCATCCTCCTTTATAGTAAAGAATTTAATTTTTCTTTCTTTTAAATTTTTGTCTTTTTGCATTTGTTCGTTTTGGGGATACCTTTTATTGATTTCTTTCTTTTCTCTCTCTCTGTCTCTCTCCCTCCCTCTCCCTATTTCACATTGATCCTCTTTTTCTCTCTGAATATCATATTATTTTCCGACCGAATTCCTTTCTCAGTAGTATTTTTTTTTCTTTGATGCAATTTACTCCTTTTTTTTAATCTATTTTCATCTTTCCAATTATTCTTCGCTTTCTTTCTTTTCTTTCCACTTTTCCTGATTTTCTTTCAACATTCGACATCATTCCCCCCCCCCAACCATTCTCTCTTCACTTCCTCCCTTTCCCCGCCTTCTTTTGCTTCCCTTCCCTTTCTTTCTACCTACAACATTCTCTCGGATTTCCACCAAAGTCCCACCTTGTCTAATGCACTTTCCTTTGTTCGTGTATTTGACGTATTTCGACTTCGTTGTTTGTCTCACTCTCATCTGTTTCACGTCATTGCTACATTTATACATCTTTAATTTCTTTCCAACTCTCATAGCAAATGAAATCAACGCGACGCGCTTTTAACCGTTGCATTTCTGTGTAATACACTAAATCGCGTGCCATCCATCTCTTAAAATTATACAGTTACAAGGACCCTGATTAATATACTGCGTTTGGCGGTATAAAAGACCCACAGAAATGTTTTCGATGTCATAAGAGGTTCTTTCAGATTTGATATGAGATACCTGAAACCACGCTTTCAAATATGGGTGGGACATATAGTAAAGTCCGTAGGGTTTATGCCAGGGCCTGATTTGTCAAAAAAAGAAAAAAAAGAAGGAAAAATCCATGGAAATGTCTCTTGCATCAGTTCTGCGTCAACTCTCATCCGTTTGTGTCGGAGCTCAATCTTGAGTGAAGACATGATTCCTTTTAAATGTGGCAGACAACTAGAGCAACAGATCTCTCTCTGATATTGGCTGGTAAATTTTGTTATTCCCTTTCACATCTGAGTCAATAAGCAGCAAGGGTGATTTCGAACCATCAAGGCTCAACATTAGCCCAAACCATGATACCAGTTGGTTACTGTCGTTTGAAATGTGTTCTGAGACCATCGGGAATGTTCCCTGGTGAAGTGGCGTAAACCCTTTCGTTTTTGGTAGTTGACGACAGTTTCCACAGTGAACAACTTCTCGTTCGACGAAATTAAAACTTTGCCTGCGGCACGGTGCAGCCCTTCGTTCAGATTTTCTCGAAAGCTCTTATCTGTTCGATTTCGTATCTGAAATGGGAACAAAGCAATTTCTAAACAATTAACAGATTTATTTTTAATCCGACATTTTTATTACTTCGAATGTTATTTTAGTCGATACCCGCATCTGAAATAGACCCTCTGTTTTTTTCTTCTTAGCGTCTACCGGACCGCCCACTTGAGAAAACAAAGCTTAGAAACATGTTACATACATTCTCTCAATTCCTGATAAAGCAATGCTAGCGACTATTATAAAATTCTGTTTTTGCTCACATGTCCGGTCCATCATAGTGTAGAAGGTTGTGCTAAGGAGCATCACCGGCCAAGCGAAGTGTATACTAATCAGGAAAGAAGGAAAGCTAACCAAACAACAATTTGTAAACTAGAGTCATTCTGTTTTTTTTTATCAGTTCACCCCAAGCAAGGCAATAATGCCACTAAGACGCAAGGAGCTACTGGGAGTGAAGGAAAATGAAAGAAAACTTTAGAACGAACCGGAAACCCAGTCCTAAACCGGAAACGAGGATAAGACTCTACTCCTGTACAAAAAGTAGGGGTATAAACCGGCGATAGGCAAACATTTCCGTTCCTATTGAGAAGTACAAAAATAATTAGTAAATAAAATTTCAGAGTTCAGGGGGAGATTTTAGAAGTATAGATTTGAAGTAAACTTTAAAATTCAATCATAAACAAGAATCAAGGGATAAATATCTACTCCTGTTCAAACGACCGGGGAGGATTGTGAACTTGGGGATATGCGAACCCATTTACTCCTTTTGTTAGGGAAAGCAGTTGTTTGATGCCCAGTAGCAGAAAGAGTCATTAAATGGGCCTTTGACGTTATACAGGGAGATTGAAAAGCGTAACCTCCCTATTTTGTGTATGATGAACTCCCCTGTCTTGTAAAAAATATTGTTAGACTGGAGAATCAATCATACATAAAATACACAGTTACTTTTCAGTCAGCCTGCAGTTTCGAGTAGGCTATTTTATATCACGAGGTATGAAGTAGGCTAGCCCCAATCATACCGCGGGGGTTATTATGGATTAGGCTAAAATAGCCAGGTATATCCTAGGAGAGGGTTAATATGTGCTGATACACAGGCACTTGTTTGGTATATACGACGACACTTTCTCAATGTTGCTTTCCTTGTTTACCCTTTCTTCGATTATAATCTATTTCGACCTTCGTATCTTTCTGTTGCGATGTTTTTATTTGATAACTAGCCAAGGTACCCGGCATTGCATCATCCGTTGGTATGCTAAGGTACTCCCTTCCTTATATTTTTTACAGTATGTATTTTGCAAGTGTTTGATTGTTCTTAATAAAGGGATTCCATGGATAAAACCTTCTTGAGTGGTTGTTGCTCGTGGTTGAATTGTTTCAATGTTTTAGACATTCAGTAAATTTCTTATGGCCGTAATAACTTCCAAATAGTATGGCATCGTTCACAAATCTAATAATCGAACCAAAACTATTATGAAGTGTCAGAGCTTTGATGCAACTGAAAGTGAAAATGCATCATCGCTGTTTTGTATTTGTATAGTCTCATAACTCCATTCTGCATGTCTCAATTCATATGGGCCGCAGAGAAAGGTCAAGAAATCAAGTGTGTGGGTCACTTCCTGGCAAGCTGAGGTCCACCTTAAACAAATTCACGCCATCGGCATTTTCTTCTACTCCAACCAGATCATGCAAAGCCAAACGGAGATAGAGAATGGATGACGGGAGCGGGTTTAGGGTGAAACTGGAAGATTCTAGTCCTGAATTTGCACGTTGGCAGTGAATGTAGTCATAAACGATATTATCATTATTAGAAAGGAAGCGTTCAGCAAAGAAGAAATTAAATTCATAGATACGAGATGAACCCGCCGCCGACGACGACTACGAAAAACGAATTAAAAAGATAAGCATTAATGACGGGAAAAGTAAAATCGGCGTGATTTAAATTCTGGACCAGTGTGTTATTTTTATTTTTTTTATTTTTGACTAATAGTCATGCCATAAATGCCCCAAGAGCCAGCCAACGTAAAGAATTACAGAAGGAGGTGGTTGTATGAGCGGTAAGAGGCACAGTTTAGAAGGAAATGTGTGAAAGATAGCGATTAACCCAAGACTTGAAGATGTTAAGATTATTTACTTGGTTTTCGAACAACACCTTATAATGCAATCTACGTTTCATGAATCTTTCGTATTCGATCTACACTTTCTATTCTGATCTACGTTTCATGAATCTTTCGTATTCGATCTACACTTTCTATTCTGATCTACGTTTCATGAATCTTTGGTATTCGATATACACTTTCTATTCTGATCTACGTGTCATGAATCTTTGGTATTCGATCTACACTTTCTATTCTGATCTACGTTTCATGAATCTTTCGTATTCGATCTACACTTTCTATTCTGATCTACGTTTCATGAATCTTTGGTATTCGATATACACTTTCTATTCTGATTCATGACACGTTATGTCATGAATCTTTCGTATTCGATCTACACTTTCTATTCTGATCTACGTCTCATGATTCTTTGGTATTCGATATACACTTTCTATTCTGATCTACGCGTCATGATTCTTTGGTATTCGATCTACACTTTCTATTCTTATCTACGTGTCATGAATCTTTCGTATTCGATCTACACTTTCTATTCTGATCTACGTGTCATGAATCTTTGGTATTCGATCTACACTTTCTATTCTGATCTACGTTTCATGAATCTTTCGTATTCGATCTACACTTTCTATTCTGATCTACGTTTCATGAATCTTTGGTATTCGATATACACTTTCTATTCTGATTCATGACACGTTATGTCATGAATCTTTCGTATTCGATCTACACTTTCTATTCTGATCTACGTCTCATGATTCTTTGGTATTCGATATACACTTTCTATTCTGATCTACGCGTCATGATTCTTTGGTATTCGATCTACACTTTCTATTCTTATCTACGTGTCATGAATCTTTCGTATTCGATCTACACTTTCTATTCTGATCTACGTGTCATGAATCTTTGGTATTCGATCTACACTTTCTATTCTGATCTACGTGTCATGAATCTTTGGTATTCGATCTACACTTTCTATTCTGATCTACGTTTCATGAATCTTTGGTATTCGATATACACTTTCTATTCTGATTCATGACACGTTATGTCATGAATCTTTCGTATTCGATCTACACTTTCTATTCTGATCTACGCGTCATGATTCTTTGGTATTCGATCTACACTTTCTATTCTGATCTACGCGTCATGATTCTTTGGTATTCGATCTACACTTTCTATTCTTATCTACGTGTCATGAATCTTTCGTATTCGATCTACACTTTCTATTCTGATCTACGTGTCATGAATCTTTGGTATTCGATCTACACTTTCTATTCTGATCTACGTGTCATGAATTTTTGGTATTCGATCTACACTTTCTATTCTGATCTACGTGTCATGAATCTTTGGTATTCGATCTACACTTTCTATTCTGATCTACGTTTCATGAATCTTTGGTATTCGATCTACACTTTCTATTCTGATCTACGTGTCATGAATCTTTCGTATTCGATCTACACTTTCTATTCTGATCTACGTCTCATGATTCTTTGGTATTCGATATACACTTTCTATTCTGATCTACGTGTCATGAATCTTTGTTATTCGATCTACACTTTCTATTCTGATCTACGTGTCATGAATCTTTCGTATTCGATCTACACTTTCTATTCTGATCTACGTGTCATGATTCTTTGGTATTCGATCTACACTTTCTATTCTGATCTACGTGTCATGAATCTTTCGTATTCGATCTACACTTTCTATTCTGATCTACGTGTCATGAATCTTTCGTATTCGATCTACACTTTCTATTCTGATCTACGTGTCATGATTCTTTGGTATTCGATCTACACTTTCTATTCTGATCTACGTGTCATGAATCTTTGGTATTCGATCTACACTTTCTATTCTGATCTACGTTTCATGAATCTTTGGTATTCGATCTACACTTTCTATTCTGATCTACGTTTCATGAATCTTTGGTATTCGATCTACACTTTCTTTTCTGATCTACGTGTCATGAATCTTTGGTATTCGATCTACACTTTCTATTCTGATTCATGACACGTTATGTCATGAATCTTTGGTATTCGATCTACACTTTCTATTCTGATCTACGTGTCATGAATCTTTCGTATTCGATCTACACTTTCTATTCTGAGCTACGTGTCATGAATCTTTCGTATTCGATCTACACTTTCTATTCTGATCTACGTGTCATGAATCTTTCGTATTCGATCTATACTCCTGAGTTTTATTCGGCTTTTTTAGGCGATGTAAGCGTTGTTTATCGCTAAAATCTTATTAATAGAAATTATTTTAATTATATTTTCCTTTCTTTAATTTGTACGGTGTAGATATTTTAGCCTAGGTACAAGCTGGTTATTGCTAGAATATATATATATAAACATTTTTGATATTATATGGTCAGAAGATTTTCCATAAAATAGCGATATTTTAGGTAGAGCCTTGCAACGTTTCGTTCGTGGGAAAGAGGCTATAGGGTTTCAAACAATTCATCACCCACACGGCAGTGTATACCCTTTTGGACTTTACATTCATTGTTTGCTATTACGCCCATAGCTCCAGCTCTAGCGTTTGTTAGCAACCAATCTGAGAGAAGGAAATCCCTGAATTCTAAACACTATATATATATATATATATATATATATATATATATATATATATATATATATATATATAATAATTTTTTTTTTGTGGTACAGAATTTAATAATAGCTAGGAAAAAGCAAAATTTATATGGCATTTTTTTAAAAAGCTAAAAAGGAACAACCGTTTTCGTCCCCGGACTTATCAAGTTTATTTTTCTGGGATATAAAATATATAAAACGTGTATTTTAAATTAACGAATGGGATGGGAAAAAAATGAATTTCAAGAAAGTAGACCCCAGTAACATTCAGACCCATTAAGCATTCCCTCTATTTACAAAGGGAAGGCCCACGGGATCTGATATACAAGGACACTAGAACCTTGAGGTGATATGAGGAGTGGGACTGAGATAAAATCGAAAAACGGTCCGCACTAAAATCCAACACACAATTCCTGCTATTTACTATATGCTCAGCAATTGGTTAGTTAGCTCTTCCTGGCATCTGGATTCAAAATCCTGGGGGGTAAGTGTTGTTTTATTCTCAAATCGAAACGCTGGAACGTCCTCCCTATGTAGTCGAGTGCACAACTACACTTATATTGATAAATCACTGAATTAACATGAGGGGGGTGCGTCCTTACGAATGGAAGAGAAAACAGGACGGGTAACAAATATTACCCTAAATATATATATATATATATATATATATATATATATATATATATATATATATATATATATGTATGTATATACATTTCAATTGAGCACTGTTGAGTGATAAGCTAATTCTATCCTGCACTAATGCAAAGCTCTTCAGTAAAATGAATGGAGCACTTTGGCTGATTGGAATTTGTTTACATTTGTAAAAACAATATGCTAGATTTAGTTGTGTAACTCTAACGAGTGAAGATAGCTCTGGCTGACACCAAATTAGTTGTGTTTCAAACCTGGCTTGAGGCATTCGGAAGTCTAGTCGCACTGAGGAGCTGTGATACAGCGAAACAGTACTGTCTGTGAATGACACACACATATATATATGTGTGTGTGTATATGTGTGTGTGATAAAAATATAGTCATGCTATATATATGTGGTCAGTGTTCACTATCAGTGATAGAATATGTATGTAAATATCAGATATAAAAGTGGACATTGAGGTCAACAAAACCCATCGGTGACAGTCTGAAGGGTCGAATACAGAGAATTGGTGCACTATATGCCACAGGGTCCCCAAACGACCCTCCGCAGGTTTTGAATTCAGAGTTGTCCTTCTCCTAGACCAGTTGCCATCCAAGACTATAGAAACCTGTCTGTCCTGCTATTTAACCATAGGTGGGGGGAGAAGAAGAGGATTCACACCTTTCCCAAGGGTATTAGCACGTAAGTGAATGTAAGGGATTCGACTGGAATTCGAACTCGGCTCTCTGATTCCTCAATCCAAGTCTCTATCTATTAATCCACCGTGCCTATATATATATTCAGATCGGGTTTTAAGTTGGTTAGGTTTACATTAATTAAGCAGAGAACACTCCACATCTGATATTAAGCTATAATTTTACGGAGACTGTGTAGCACCAATTTCCTAATGTGAAATGGAGTATTTTAAACATAGACCTTGTATGTTTACAAACGTATTTGTAGCTTCAGATATACAAAGAACTTCTTTTAAATATTAGTGCCGTGATCACATTAAGAGAAATACCATGTGCTTTCAATCTGGTAGATAGATAGATAGATAGATAGATAGATAGATAGATAGATAGACATGAATAAATTGGAGATAGACAGATATTTGAGTAACTGAGACTTGTAACAAGATCTTTTCTTTGACGATCTTCGAGAGAAGGAGAAGCTGTGAGTAAATTAAATTTTCGAAATGTAATATTTCGCATAGATCAAAATACGGATCGCTTGCATTCGTGTACGTCCTAGAGAAAATGCTGTCAATAGTTGGTAGCCTACTCAATCGGAATTGAACTCACACTAGTAGCTGATTGATCTGCGTGATAAGCTTCCTAACCATCGGTGAGTTGGCATATATATATATATATATATATATATATATATATATATATATATATATATATATGTGTGTGTGTGTGTGTGTGTGTAATTTGGCAGCAACTTTTCTTTTAAACATGTAGTATTGAATGTTAAAGACAACATAGTCTTGCATATTTTCTTTTGAATTTTCTCATATTCTCTAATGAGACTTTTTATTTGAAAATGATTTCGAAATATGCATTGTCCAAGATATTTTTTGTAATCCCTGGTGTTGGTATCATATATATATACTCAAAACACATTAAAAAATTGTAAATTTAAAATTCCCCGCGTCTCTCGTACGTGCTTATGTTCCCATTAATTTTATAAGCATTTCACACCAAGCAAATAGTACGCAATGGATTACAGAAAGTGAAAGTAAGGGAAAAGACTGGGTATAGCGGGGGGGGGGGGGCATGAGGAGGAGGATAAAAAGAAGAACAGGATTAAGGCATCAGAAGATGTCGATTGACATTACATTTAAATTTTTGAAGATTATAGTCACCATGGAAGCAAATAAGGGGAAGGGAGTTCCACTGTCGGGAAGTGCGAGAAAAGAAGCCGTTGGAGTAGAAGAGGCGGTTACATTTAACTGTTTCGACAGTGAAAGGGTGGGACCGAGATGCCGGCCTAGTAGCACGCTTAAATTCATGCAATCGGGGCACCATTGACAATAGCTCGTCAGAGCAGATGCTATGAATGTATTTATAGAAAAGACAGAGAGAAGCCACATTACGTCGCTGAGAAAGTAACTAGAGTCGAGACCCCAATCAGGATCAATCACATTGCATATCCGTCTTTTGATTCTGTCGCGAACCTCGAGATGAACAACAGGCGCAAATATGGCAACAGTATTCCATGTTACATGAATAAGATTCTTTGAATATTCAGGTCGGTAGACAAAAATAAATATACTATTTAACAAATGAACGCAGCCTCTGTTCGAATATAAGTAGCCACTAAAAATAACGCCTAAGTCGTATAATCTAAAAAAAAAATCCATCGCTTTTTCTTTATAAATTGCTTTGTTTACGTTAGGATACGAAAATGAGCAGATAGGTCGATTTCGAGAGTCAGAGGGAAATGTTTAAAGGCACTATTCATCTTTGCTTCACTATTGACGCATTCCGCGAAGGAGATGTTGAAAGCACGTCAGATCTAATGACGGTTTCCATTCGGGTAACGCACGTTTGTATCCTGCAGGAGAGCGCATTTTTTTTTTTCGAATATTCAGGCAAGTAGACGAAAACAAATGAATATACGATATAAATAAACGATACATATAAATAAACGGGGCGTCTACTCAAATACGAGTAACCACTAAAATTAAAGACGCTAATCTTTTCTATACTAATTTATGGGCACCTCTGACGCTAGTAAACAAACATTTCAACAATAATTTTGTAGGTTCCAAAAAGGATTCAAAATATAATTTAATAATTATAAAATCATTTCGTCTTTCCTCTTAATAATAAAGATTTTGACTATAAAACTTTGTTTATTTTAAGTTTGGCGCATTATTTCATCAAGGTATACTCATTTTTTAGCGAATTGTAATAAGAGTCTGAATTAAAGCTTGAATTATATCTTATTTTTTTAGAAATGCATTTTAAACCCTAATTATTTTTTTCATTTACATTATTTACCTTGTTCGGATTGTTGCCGGCATCTTTATTGTCATGTTCACCACGTTTCAGCTGTTGTACACTCCGGCTCTCTTCAGGTGACTGGAATTTGGAATTGAGCCCTTTATTTCATCCACCGCGGTAGATTAGTCTAGTTCCACGTGCCGTGCCTCTTCTCGATGCCTCGGTTATCTCCTTTTTAACTCAACTCTCCAAGTTTTTGTTCACCACTGCCGTAGTCAGGTATTGAACTCACAACTCTTCGGGTCAAGTCACTGGATCCAACCAACGTTTTCATCCAAAAATGGGCTGTTGTCCTTATCTTTATTGCCATGTGAACATGACAATAAAGATAAGGACAACAATCCGAACAATGTAAATAATTACAATACCTCATCCCAGAAATATAGACAGATATTTCTTTAGAAGTGCCTAATTCTATGACTTTTTATGTTCTACTTTCATTTATATACACACACAGCTACATACCCAATTCACACATATATACCCCCATATATATATATATATATATATATATATATATATATATATATATATATATATATATATATATTTGTGTGTGTGTGTTTGTGATTTGTAGAGAGTACTGTTTCGCTTCTCAGTGCGACTAGACAACCGAATGCCTCAAGCCTGGAACAAAACCCAACCGATTTGGTGTGAGTCAGAGCTCCTACCACTGAGCCATCTTTACTCGTCAGAATGAGTCAGCCAAATCTAGCGAATTGTTTTTACAAACGTAAACAGACGCCAAGCAGCCATAGTGCTCCATTCATTTTACTGAAGAGCTTCGCATTTACGCAGGTGACCGTTGTTTTTAGAATTAGCTTATTACTCAACAGTGCTCAACTGAAAATATATTTCCAAGAGCTATATATATATATATATATATATATATATATATATATATATATATATATATATATATATATATATATATACGTGTGCGCAATAAAATAAAGAACAAATAGGAAAGGTATATCAATCTAACATGTTTTACTTTTATTAAAGCTTCATCAGATATTGAGAGAAACAGACAAAGTGACAGAACTTCGGGGTTTTTTTCAATTTTGTTTGGATCGATTCTCATTGGTCAGGAACTTGTCACGTGCATTAAAACCGTAGAAAATTCTATATGGATGTAACTTTGTAAAAATTCTAATATGTCTAAGCGAGTGGTAATGTGTATGTGTGTGTCTGTCTGTCTGTCTGTGTGTGTGTGTGTGTGTGCTCTTTCTGTTTTTTTTTTCTTTTCTATTCACTTAACTTTTTCCCGAAAAATAATTTTACTCACTGACGCCAGTCAAATCCCAGACGACACAAGTTCAGTTCCCAAGGGCGAAAACTTGACCCATTTATGTCGGCACAAGCCATTATGAATTCTCTCCTGAAGCAATCGTCAAGTCTCACCTACTTTATTTCGGCTCCCTTGCCTTGTTCTTTGAATGTCCTCGGGTGGCACTTCCTTCAACCCCGCCCTCCACCCGTCAACTCCCATCCTCACAACCCTTTGGCACAAAGGCTTTCGATTCAACTCAGTCAGCGAAAACTAGTGTCATGTAAGAGGGAAACGGCGCTTGACTCCGACAAAATCACCTTGCCAAGACGAATTCCAGAGAGACAACTCCGAAATGTTTTCTTTACTGCTTTCAAATTAATTATTTAACAACGAAAAGTTAATTTGCCTTCTTTGCAGAAAAAAATATCTGGCTACACACAGGACGTTACAAAATAAAATGTGACGGGAACTGAATTACTTCTTCCATGTGCCGTGTCCCCTCAGGACGTGGACGATCATGCCTCTACATAATTTCCTTAGCTCTTAGAAAGGTTTTTCTTTTTACTAACACTCCTAATCTGTCAACCATTTACACAAGTGCCTTCAATATGTTCTGTGAGTGTCAAATTTTCCAAACTGACTTTCCTCATTACATGTCCTAGAAATTTCAGCAGTTTTTTTTTCTGATTTTGAGTATAAATGTCCTTATTGTTTCCATTTTCCCCTAAAACTACCTCGTTATTCAACTGTTCAGTACAAGGTATTCTCAGTATCCTATACTTTTCTTTGTTTCTAACGAAATTTTCCTGTTTCTTAATACTTTGCTTTGATTTTGGAAGGCAACTTTCACTATCCCAATGCGTCTTAAGATTTCAATCAGTCAGTTATGAGCCATACGGGACACACGCTTAGGCGATCATTTATCTTTCAATACATGAATGACGAGGCAGATTTTTTTCCGCAGTAGGTTGCCATTTCTTTCTGCGGTAGACCAGTTGTCATCCAAGGCTATAGAACCCGGTCTGTTCTGCTATTTACCTATAGCTGTGGAAAGAAGAGGAGGATTCATACTTTCCACAAGGGTATTAGCACGTAAGTGAATGTAATGAATTCTAGTGGGATTCGAACTCGGCTCTCCGATTCCTCAATCCGATATCCATTACTCCACCGTGCCTCCTCGAAAGATACATGATCGCCTAAGCGTGTATCGCGCATGGCACATAACTGACTGGATTTCAATACAGAGCAAAAACAATATACAAGGCAGACTGGAAACTTATTAAATATTTATTACATAAAACAGGAATGAAATAATAAAAAGTCTGGCATCGGAAAAGATAAGGCTTTCTTCAATAACAGATTCCGAATACAAAAGTCTATATTTTTGTACAAAGAAATGTATTAATTACTGGGGGGCGGTTCCGGTAAGAGACGTACTCCTGTGCATAGGCAAAGGAAAAGAGAAAAGATGTTTTTTATGATTTATCTCCGATATCATAAGTTATCTCTTCCATTGCCTAGTTGGTATAATCAGCTGTAGGCTAGGCAGATCTGACACATGTCAGTACCTCCACTGATTACCCCCACTACAAGAACTTTACACTTCAATGTGCAGCCTACCTCCACTACAAGTGTAACGCCGATCCTCTCGCACGGTGTCAGTCGTAACGCGATCTCTAGTCAAGGCGTCCATGTGAAACGGTATCTTAATCCCACTGGGCCGACGCCATCCACATGACCGGCCGTTGGTCCTGTATGGTCCAGTATTACAGATTAGACCGAAGTCTCCGGTTTCAAATGTCGATTCGATTCCACTCACCGGCCACGTTGTGATTGTTTGATCCAGGCTAGTAGTTATCGGGTCGTAGAATTCCGAAAGCTCTCCGTTGGTCTACCTGCAAGCTTATCGGGTGAGAATCGAGTTAACAGCAAGTAAATATGGCCAAGTCGATCCGATTTTAAAGAGACAAAAGTTTTATATATATATATATATATATATATATATATATATATATATATAACATCAACAATAAATATAATAATACAATTCTCGTGGCAAGAAATGAACGATGATCAACAAAACAAAATAAATACTTCGTGTAATTTCGTTAAAGGGGAGAGGTGGTTTCGTTTTAACCCTTTTTGATTACTGTAGCTTGTTCGACGTTTCCGTTCTCAGCGGTAGTAATGGTAGTAACAGTAGTTGTCTTAGCTGTTGGACGAAGTAATTCGCTTCTTCGTACTTATATCATGTTAGCGGACGCTTTGTTCCAATCTCTGACGTCACTTCCTCTCCTCTTCGAGTCTCCAACTCGGCTCTCCACTGCTCCGCTCAACTCTGCTCACTATATAGAGAACTTCACTACCTAATCTGAACAAAATAAACTATGAAATCTCCACAAATATTCTTAAATGCCTATAATTTATAACAGACGCCATTGGTTTATACCAACGGCTTCCCATACTTAATACTTCTCGTTTTTCACTCTCGTGTGGTCATGTGTGCGTCACGAGCTGCGACGCGATTTTTGTTTCCGCGTCTCGTATATACGAGTTTGTCGTTACTTTGAAATTTTTCATGCAGCAAGGGCGGACTATCATTGTTGTTTCGTCCGTGTGTTGTTTAATATATTGAAATGTAATTGTCATCTTTGAAAATGGCTTATGTAAGCCGAAAGCTTAGATTGGATTTAAACATGTATCAATATGGTGTTTTCGTTTCGCCTTTCAACGATATTGTTATTAAGCTTATTAGACAATATGAAAGGAACTTACTTAAAATAAATAGACAGAACTTGTCTATATTATTTAATGAAACATGCATTAATGAAAAATTGGTGCCTAAATATACACAATATATATATATATATATATATATATATATATATATATATATATATATATATATATATATAAGATGAAATGGACTAAGTCCGACAATTATTTAAATAGATTTATTGTTTGTACGTTATTAAAGTAACTGCCAGACTTAGTCCATTTCATAATATATGACGTCATTTGTTTACGTTAAAATACGCTTCAAGCAGATATGAGCGTTCGAGAAAATCATGAGAAATTTGTAGTTTAAAAGCAGTAATTCGACCTTGCAAAACAGACGCTTCCTCAGTAACGAAACGGTGTAGCACGTCAGGCTATATGAAGGTGTAGAATACAGGTTCGATTCCTGTCGGAAGGTACATATTTTCTATGAAATTTCTCTGATATTCAGGCAGGTAAATATTGTTAGCATTTACTTAAATATTTGTAGCTATTAAAATAACGTATAAAATATATATATATATATATATATATATATATATATATATATATATATATATATATATATTAAAGGAAGAATCTATGAAGAGGTGAAAAATGTTGATGTTACGCGTTTAATCCTTAATCGGACAAAAGTGATGTTAACGTTGATGCGACTACGCATTCGCATGATTAAAAGGGGACGCTGAGAATTTTAAATTTAATTTTGTTTTATACTGTAGTGCCTTGAGATAGGGGCTGAATTTTGAGATAGCAATCATCGAGAATATAATTGAGCTGTGATACGCGTGTTTTGAGTTACGAGCTTCGGTGTTTGAACGAATTAAACTCGTATCTCAAAAAAGCATTACTCTATTTATTTATATTTAATTCATATTTATATAGTTATATTAATAACTACCTTCAGGGGCCTACCTGTTAGGCAGGATTTTTTCACCGAGAAGAGCCTTCCAGTAATTCCATAACCAGAAAGCTTGTGTAGTAAACCTTTGTGCCACACCTTTTTGAAGGCCTTTGAGATACCTAATGCTATGGTCCTCGGGGTGTGTTTGTCATCAAGAGCCTCACTGATTCTGTGAGTGATGATGGTTAGGACATCGGCAGTGGATCGGGCCGACCGAAACCCATACTGCTCGAAGGGTTTCAATTCTAGGTGCTTCTTATTGATTATGGCCTCAAAAAGCTTGCTGATGATACTGGGGAAACTGATGGATCTGTACTGGGAAGGGGAAGATCGCACGCTCGCGTTCTTGAAGACTGGATTTGACACTTTCCACACGCTATGATCCAGAATTCAGCCGATTTTATGCCTTGAGATACGAGCTGAATTTTGAGATACCATCAAATTTCAGTTACGCATCCGCAGTACACGTGAGCACATCTGACTTGGAAGGATCTCTGTTGTGTTGTGTCTTTTTTGCAGTTATTTTTGAAAAATTCCTTTAGTGACACCATGGGTCCAAAGAAAGAAAGTATAAAGAGCAGTGGTGAAGTTTTAGGGGCCTCTAACGGATCGGAAATATTTCCATTAATCTCAGTGGGGGAAAGTGATCTGAGATACGAGTGTTTTGAGTTACGAGCTTCGGTGTTTGAACGAATTAAACTCGTATATCAAAAATGCATTACTGTATAAGTTTGGGCTTATATAGTCTATCCTAATGCGTTTTTTTTAATTTTTGTTAAATGTTTCCATAAACTTTGTTATTAAATACTGCAAATTATAATAATAGAAGATCTGCCAAGAAAGGTGAAATACTGTAAGAATCTGGACGTACCAATTTCCCCTAAAATAATTCTTGATATATAAAAAATTATATATCGTTTTCCAATATATATAAATATATATATATGAAGAAATATAGTCTTAAAGTGTGCTATATTTATGGGATAAAGTGCTCAATCTCAGAGATAGAGCGTTTGTAAATATAAAAGTGGACATGGAAGTCAGCACTTAGAGGCAACAGTCTGTTTCATGCTAGATGCAATTGTCAGGCAAATAAATATATATTTATATATATATATATATATATATATATATATATTTATATATATATATATATATATGTGTGTGTGTGTGTGTGTGTGTGTGTGTGTGTGTGTGTGTGTGTGTGTGTGTGTGTGTGTGTGTGTTCTGTGAAGGTGCTGTAGAAATATCATCATTTCGTTTCCCGGGGACAACATAATTTAAAATATTTAACCTTTCGTAAAACTTCAACTAAAAAATATGTTCTTCGTGGACATGGCCGCGGGGAAATTTGCTAAGAATCTACGCCGAAATTCTTCACTTTCAATCGACAGGTTAAAATGCTAAACTTTTTTTTCTTTTTTGGCGGGAAAAGTAATAAGCTACATGCTATACCTGAAGCAAACGTGACTTGTTCTTTGGCTGAGGTAGTTACACCTTTCTGGCCGGCACCGCTGATCGGTTTTCCAAGCCGAATGATCAAGGAACAAACAAAAGCAAAAACAAAAAAAAAAAAATGAAAGAATTTCTAAAATTCATTTTCAATCTCTACAGGATCTTGTCTCTTACGAGCAATAAAGGAATGTTTCTCTGTTCGCACCTCAAGGGCATATGGCACAGTGGATAAAGGCGTTAGTTAGATCCAGTGACAGGGCCCAAAGAGTGTGAGTTCAATACCCGGCTAAGGCAGTGGAGAACTTTCAGAGGGAAATTAACAGAAGATAACTGACATCCATTAAACATGTCACGTGGAACAAAGAACAGTCTACCCCAGTGAGCGAAATAAAGGGTTCAGTTCGACATTCCAACCACCTGAAGAAGGCCGGAGCGTACAACGGCCGAAACGTTGTAATAAATATGGCGACAAAGATGAGGACAATAGTTCGAATAATGTAAATAATGTACATAATACCTCATCTCAGAAATATAGACAGATATTGAAAGAAGGAAGGAAAAAAGAAGTAAGGGAAAAAGAAGGAAGGGAAAAAAGGAAGGAAAATAGAAGAAAGGAAACAAGAAATAAATAAAAGAAAATCGTACTTAAGAGGTTCAAAATAAAATTTAAAGAAAGAAAGGAAGAAAGAAATAATGTAAGAAAGGAAGGAAGAAAGAAAGAAAAGACGTAAATCGTACTTAAAAAGATCAAAATAAAATTCAACGAGAAAATATTGGAGAACTGAAAGAAGAGATTAAAGCAAAAGAAAAATAGGAATCATGTTTTTAAAAAGAGAAAATGAAACTAAAAGTGAAAAAAAGATAAATAGATAAACAAAAAAGAAAAAGTGAGGAAAACTGAAAAAAAAAAAAATTAAAAATGTCTAAAAGAAAGGAAAATAAAGATAAAAAGAAAAGAAGAAATTGTGGTCTAAATAGTGCCAGAGATTGGGCTGTGAGTTCAAATAAAATGCTGATTTTCAAGTCCGGTAAACATTCCACACTGGAATACTCATCGCTGTAAAATATTCCACCTCACGCTCCGTCTTTACTTGGACCATGAGACAAACTTAGAAAAATATTCAAAGAAAAGAAAGAGACAGAAAGACTAAAAGAAGAAAAAGAAAAAAGAATTTGATTGAAACAAACGGAGAACTGGAGAGGAAGAAATCGGAAAGGGCCAAAGTCTGAAACGAATCAAAAGCAAAATAATGTCAAAAAAAGAAAAAAGGAAATCGCAAAGACAGAGAAAGTAAGAATTAAAATGGAAAGAAGTCGCTGCAAGAGAAAAACGGTATCAAAGGAAATGACAGCCAATGACCTTTTTGTAATTTACGCATCGCGCCACACGCTGAGATTTGATTTCACTGCACAACCATTCTATCGCCGGAAAATGTGAGGCCAACCATTTTCATTGCAAAGATGTCTCCATCCTTGCGGGAGGCTTATCAATTGTTTTACTTCGCCTTTCCGACTTCGCCTCTCCGGTTTTCTTTTTTTTTTTAAATATAGGAAAAGTAAATTCGGCATATATCGCTCACAAAAACTGACATTACTGGTAACAGTGGCTTCACTTTAAATATACCTTATATAGAATGCAATAGATAAATTGTCGTCTAATTCACGCAAAAACGAAAATAACACTGACATCTCATTTTAACAGATATATTTACCAAAATTACACAAAAATATCTTGAAATACTAAAGAGTAAATTTATTCAATAAAATCGCCATTGGCTTCAACCGCAGCCTCCAGATATGGTGCGATGGATAAATTTTCATCGGAATTACACAAAAATGAAAATAACACTGATATCTCATTTTAACAGATATATTTACCAAAATTACACAAAAATATCTTGAAATACTAAAGAGTAAATTTTATTCAATAAAATCACCATTGGCTTCAACCGCAGCCTCCAGATATGGTGCGATGGATAAATTTTCATCGGAATTACACAAAAATGAAAATAACACTGATATCTCATTTTAACAGATATATTTTCCAAAATTACACAAAAATATCTTGAAATACTAAAGAGTAAATTTATTCAATAAAATCGCCATTGGCTTCAACCGCAGCCTCCAGATATGGTGCGATGGATAAATTTTCATCGGAATTACACAAAAATGAAAATAACACTGATATCTCATTTTAACAGATATATTTTCCAAAATTACACAAAAATATCTTGAAATACTAAAGAGTAAATTTATTCAATAAAATCGCCATTGGCTTCAACCGCGGCCTCCAGATATGGTGCGATGGATAAATTTTCATCGGAATTACACAAAAATGAAAATAACACTGATATCTCATTTTAACAGATATATTTTCCAAAATTACACAAAAATATCTTGAAATACTAAAGAGTAAATTTATTCAATAAAATCACAATTGGCTTCAACCACGGCCTCCAGATAGGGTGCGATGGATAAATTGTCATCGGAATTACACAAAAATGATAATAACACTGACATCTCATTTTAACAGATATATTTACCAAAATTACACAAAAATATCTTGAAATACTAAAGAGTAAATTTATTCAATAAAATCCCCATTGGCTTCAACCACGGCCTCCAGATATGGTGCGTTGGATAAATTGTCATCGGAATTACACAAAAATGAAAATAACACTGACATCTCATTTTAACAGATATATTTGCCAAAATTACACAAAAATATCTTGAAACACGAGAGAGTAAATTTATTCAATAAAATTACCATCGGTTCCAGACGACTAGAGTCTCCCGTGACTCGTCAGGATGGTTGCCTTGTTTACGTTTGCCATAACCCTTGCCTTCAGTTCATCTTTGGTATTACAAGGGGTTTTGTTGGTCTCTCGTTCAACTGCGCCCCACACATAATAATCAAGGGGGGGGGTGCAGTCTGGCGGGTTAGGTGGACTGATGTAAGGGGTGATTTTGGTGCAGGAAATGTCGGACAGCCATGACTGATGTTCTCCTGCGTGTGTGACATGGTTTCAGAGTCCTGTTGCCAGACACAGGGTCTTCCAGCAGACACCATTTTGGTCCACTGCAGCGCTACCTCCTCAAGGCACTTGATGTAGGCTTCCGTGTTGAGTTTGAGGCCCTCTGGGAAGATGAATGCAGGCATAACGTCTACATAACTATTGATCACTCCAATCACCATCATGTTGACTGGATATATCATCAAACTCTGACAGAATTTCCTTCTTGTCTGAAAAGGATTTCTCGTAATTTGGAAAATGTCGATCATTATAATTAATCGACACAGAATGTCTTTTGTTTTTATTAAATATTTGCCGTAAAATACATTTTCTCCCTAGATACTTAGAATATATATATATATATATATATATATATATATATATATATATATATATATATATATATATATATACCGGGTGTGACAACAATATTGTCCAATTGTTGGATTAAGATTTGAATTGTTGTATGATTACAGATACCTTACTGGAATTTTCCGAGGTTTTTATTACACTGTTGGACTCTGCTTTGAGCAATAAGAATGTATAATTACTCTCCAAGCTTAACAGAAGAATCGTGATGAAATCAATCATGAACAAAAATAACTTGCTCATCGTTAATTATTCATAGCTAAGGATTGGAAGCTCATGAAGGATTTAAATAAGGTTCACACACACACACACACACACATATTAATTTGGATTGATCAATTCAACTATATATATATATATATATATATATATATATATATAAAGAAATATACTCTTAAGGTGTGCTATATTTATGGGATAAAGTGCTCAATATCAAAGATAGAGCCTGTGTAAATATAAAAGTGAACATTGAAGTCAACACTTAGAGGCGAAAAGAAAAAAGACTTGAAAATGAATCCCGTGGACCATCTTGTTACTTTAGGACAGAAAGTTAGAAGGTTAGAAAGGGTGAAGATCATCTTGAATGAGTTGGAAAATGATCCTGAAATTATATATATATATATTTGTATGTATGTATGAAAGTGAACATTGAAGTCAACACTTAGAGGCGACAGGCTGTTTCATGCTAGATGCAATCGTCAGGTCACGAGTGTTGTTTTTTTCTCAGCTATTTATATATACGGGTCAGTGGTGCATTGTGGGTAGTCTATTTTGGCTCTTATTTTACCGGCAGTCGTTTATTTCTTTATTTATTTGGGTTAACTTTAACCCAAATAAATAAATTTAAACCAAAAAAATAAATAAATAAACAAACAAACGACTCCCGGTAAAATAACTGTCTAAATAGACTACCCAAAATGCACCACTGACCCATATATATAAATAGCCGAGAGAAAAAAACAACACTCGTGGCCTGACGATTGCGTCTAGCATGAAACAGCCTGTCGCCTCTAAGTGTTGACTTCAATGATCACTTTCATACATACATATATATATAATTTCAGGATCATTTTCCAACTCATTCAAGATGATCTTCACCCTTTCTAACCTTCTAACTTTCTGTCCTAAAGTAACAAGATGTTCCACGGGTTTCATTTTCAAGTCTTTTTTCACAGTTCTTTAGCTGAAATTCCTATCTTACGTGCCAAACGTCGTATGGATTGAATTAGATCCTTTCTAATTGATCTATTTAGCTCTAAGTTGAAATGATGATCCCTCTTCCTGTTTTCCTCTCTACTGTTCCCTCTTTTTCAAACATATTCACCATTCTCTTGATGGTTCTTGAATGGACTTTGAAGATGGAAGCCAGATTATGAATCTTTGTACCATTACTGAACGCCCGAATGATTCTTACGACAAACGGTGTCAACATGTCTAAATATCTTATCTGAAAACCAGTAGAAAAGAAACTCACTTAGTTAAATCTTTAATTAGATATTAAAAATTTTGTTGGATGGGCAATTATGCTGTTACACTCGGCATATATATATATATATATATATATATATATATATATATATATATATATATATATATATGAAGAAATATATTTTTAAGGTGTGCTATATTTATAGGATAAAGTGCTCAATATCAGAGATAGAGCGTGTGTAAATATAAAAGTGAACATAGAAGTCAACATTTAGAGGCGACAGTCTGTTTCTTGCTAGATGCAATCGTCAAAATAAGTAAATAACAAATATAACAAATTAATCTAAATTCATCCAAATAAATAAATAAACTAACAAACCGATCCCGACAAACTAACCGTTTGAAAAAACAAATAAAGATAATCAATCCAAATATATACATGAAGTAATAAACAAATTGAAAACTGTTCCCGCTAAAATAATAGTTAGAATAAACTACAACAATCAACCCCAAAATTGAATAAATAGCTTTTATTATCTTCCCAAGCCAAAACAAAACTATTAAATAAGCGATATAAACAATTTTTACTACGTTAATAAAAACACCGATTAAAATAAAAAAAATATATATAAGATAAGAAATAAAAATAAAAATAAATAAAAACAAGCAAAATAAATAAACAAATAAACGACTTCCGGTAAAATAACCGCCAAAATAGACTACCCACAATGCACCACTGACCCGTATATATAAATAGCCGAGAAAAATAGCAGCACTCGTGACCTGACGATTGCATCTAACATAAAAACAGCCTGTCGCCTCTAAGTGTTGACTTCTATGATCACTTTATATATATATATATATATATATATATATATATATATATATATATATATATAATCGAGTTCATCCCAAGGCAAGGCAGTAAAGCCACCGTGACACAAGGGCTTACTGATTGTGGTAGAGTTAGAAACAGTAACGCGTTGCTAAGACGCGAGGACAGTGGAAGAGTAATCAGGACTGCAGATAGCGATTGACAATTTCATTTAATTTTTGCAGATTAAAGTTGGCTGGAAAACGTGGAAGCAAAATGGTGAGACCTCGTCGTCCATCTAGTACTAATTCCAAGAGCCCGATCACCATCGCGAAGAGCTCATCCGAACACTTACCACGAAATTATTTATAGAAAAGTTACAGGGCGGCAACATTACGGCGATGGGAAAGTGACTGAAGCCGAGCCGTCAGTTCAGAACCTATAATATTGCTGATTCTTCTTTGGATTTTATTAAGGAGCTCTAGATAGATAGCAGGAGCACCGGACCACATGTGGCAACAATATTCTAAGCATGGACGAAAGGTAGACTTATAGATATATAAGATAGAATCTGTAGAGAAAAATCGTCTGGCCCATATCTTCCCAGTTTCGTATCCAAAACGCAAATGAAGCAATTTCTTTTATGTCTTGATGAGATAACGATATATATTTTTATATCAAGAAAATATTGGGGAAAAAAATATTATTTTTATTTTAGACACTACGTCTATCGTCCTGCGCATCCAAGAAAGCAAATTTGCTCTACAGTAGGAACTGAACATTTCTCCCCCTTTGTACGAAAAACAACCGTTTTGTCCGGCGTGATTTACCATACGACTACAAAGAGCGTAACAGTTCAGCAAGGCCCTATTTTTCATTTGTAAGAAAAGCACACTTCTTTATTCAGATATTGTTCCTTAAAACCCATGTCTTCCCAGTTTCGTATCCAAAACGCAAATGAAGCAATTTCTGTTAATGATATTATATCTTGATGAAATAACGATATATATTTTTATATCAAGAAAATATTGGGGAAATTGTATCGTTCGTGCGCATGTGTAGTCGTACCAATATAACAAATTTAGACTGATGAAGTCCTGAAGGACGAAACACGTCACAAGTAAACTTTTTCCACTTTGTAATATACCGGGTGCAAAAATTGTCCAAATCGTGCAACGGCAAAATTGGCGAAGTGTTACATTAAGTTTTGAACCGTTGTATGTTAGAAATGATTCAAGATATCTTACTGGAATTCTCCATCGTTTTTATAACACTATTGGACTTTGTGTAATAATAATGTAGAATTGCTCTCTAAGCTTAACAGAAGAATCGTGATCAAATCGATCATAATGGAAAATGAAACCTTAATAGCAGCTTACCGATCAATGGATTCAGTATAGTTTCCACTTCATGTCAGCCGAGAACGTTAGCCCAATTCACTCTTCTGTAGGTTAGCATCAGCCATGCTGATGGATGGCAAAGACAGTTCCTCCAGATGATTAATAGAGAGCGGTTTAGTTTTGAAGCGTTCAAATTAACAAGCTATCCTTTGCCCCAGTTAACAAGACTGGAGGTAGTTTTGGACATCACCTGCCATTTTGACCTCATCAAACTGATGAGACTTACTATCGAGACAGGACTAAATATATATGTATTTATATTTATCTTGTATCTATGTGTTACCATTGCGTCCGTATCTGTCTCTGTTCATATCAAATTCGCTATAAATAAATCAATTAATCAATAAAAAATATTTAAGAAATTATCATCGTAGCCGAGCGAATTTGAATGCATTGGTGCCGTGGCATGACCCCCTCTTCCAATTGCCAGTTGTCTATCACGTAAGTGTGGGCAGATAAAACTAACATGAAAATATCAAACCAAACATTTCCGGACCAGACGAGTATACCTCTCCACTCCCCGCCACGAACACTTGCTTTGGATTCGGTGAACTGATCAGTAACGGATGCAGTAACGAACTGATATGGCAGCGGCGATCAGGAGATCATTCCAGCAGCCTCGGTTTCGTCTGTTACATGCGACCAGAGAAAAAATCATTTTGGTCGTTCAAATCCAAGCTCTTTCGAGATAAGTATCGCTTGGTAGTGGGCAGTCTGTTGTAGGTGGAGATAACAAAAAGATGTTGACAGTATTTATTCATAAATAGTACGCAACCCTAAGTTTGAGCTACAAAATTCTAGAAAAGATAATCCTTAGTGTATGCTACACACTCGAAGTTTAGAATTCGTGGTAGCTAAATTTAACATTTCTGCAATATTTTATTTTTATCCGGTTCGTATCGATTAAAAACAAGAATGTTTTTAATTTATGTACATCTGTCGTTGGGGGATTTCGTTGTTTTCTTTTTTACAATGAAGTTCACTCTGTATAAGGCCCAAGAGCCATACGATACTCATTTTTTACACAAACATTTTAATTTAAATGCAATCCCAATCGTTATCTTCTGTATTCTTAATTCCTGATCTTTTATTGTTCTCTCTCCTTAATAATGTTTTTCTTTTTCTTATATTCTTTCACAATCAGTAACTCTCTGTGTCTTAGTGGCTTTATTGCCTTGATTGGAGGTGAACTGATAAAAAAAATGCACCCTTTTTCCATACGTATATTTTGAAAATTTTATTTATTCGCTATGACAATCAATCAAAAGAATTGTAGTTCCGACTGAGCCCCCTTTATCTCCTAGCAAGCCGTATTTTTAGACCCAATCTGTCACTGTCGATACAGGTGTTTCAGTAGGCATACCTGTTTATTAAATAGTGAAATTAACGCCTATCGCCCTAGAACATCAAAAGGCATATTAATGAAAATGTACCTCTTAGTAGACGAACCGTAATTTCTTTTATCTGGGAAACTACTTAATTAGGTGTACGCTTAACGCTTTCGTCAGAGAGGTCCTAACAGCAAAGCAAGACTCAGTTACCTTTTTTTAAAATATAAATCCCTCGTTGGGAGATTCCTGTGTCTGTATCTATTAACTTATACGGTGATAAAAAGGTTATCGTACTTCCACCATAACATAGCTTTAGTTTACCACACAGCCTTCTGCTCATGCGTGCTTATTGTTGGTACTATTGTAGTCACATGATCGGAGTTTGAGCTTGGTCGTCCCAGTTTTCTTGCCGTTGTTACAGTGTAAACATGGCCGCTCCGCTAGAAGTGTGCACCAAGGAGGAATAAAGAGCAGTGATCGTATTTTAAATATGCACCCAATTTTTATTTTAGGCACTACGTCTATCGTCCTGTGCATCCAAGAAAGAAAATTTGCTCTACAGTAGGAACTGAACATTTCTCGCCCTTTGTACGAACAACAACCGTTTCGTCCGGCGTGATTTACCATACGACTACAAAGAGCGTAACAGTTCAGCAAGGCCCTATTTTTCATTTGTAAGAAAAGCACACTTCTTTATTCAGATACTGTTCGTTGAAAGCCCATATCTTCCCAGTTTCGTATCCAAAACGCAAATGAAGCAATTTCTGTTAATGATTTTATATCTTGATGAAATAACGATATATATTTTTATATCAAGAAAATATTGGGGAAATTGTATCGTTCGTGCGCATGTGTAGTCGTACCAACATAACAAATTTAGACTGATGAAGTCCTGAAGGACGAAACACGTCACAAGTAAACTTTTTCCACTTTGTAATATACCGGGTGCAAAAATTGTCCAAATCGTGTAACAGCAAAATTGGCGAAGTGTTACATTAAGTTTTGAACCGTTGTATGTTAGAAATGATTAAAGATATCTTACTGGAATTCTCCATCGTTTTTATAACACTATTGGACTTTGTGTAATAATAATGTAGAATTGCTCTCTAAGCTTAACAGAAGAATCGTGATGAAATCAATCATAAACAAAAATGACATGTTCATCATTAATTAATCATAGCTAAGGATCGGAACCTCATGAAGGACTGAAATAAAGTTCATATATATATATATATATATATATATATATATATATATATATATATATATATATATATTATTTCAGGGTAATTTTCTAACTTATTCGAAATGACTTTCGCCCTTTCTAACCTTCTAACTTTCTGTCCTGGGGTAAAAAAGTGCCTCACAGGTTTCAAGTAGGATTTCATTTTCAAGTCTTTTTTGATTGCTCTTTGGACTGTCTTATCTGAAACTCCAATCTCAAGTGTCAAACGTTGTATAGACTGAAATGGAATTTTTAAAAAAAATTTAGCTCTAAGTTGAAATGATGATCCTTCTTCCTCTTGTGACCTCCTCATCCAGTTTTCCTCTCTATTGTTCCTTCCTTTTTAGACTTATTTACCGTTCTTGGATGGTTCTTGAATGAACTTTGAAGAAGGAAGCCAGAGTATGAATATTCGTACCATTACTGAAGGCCTGGATGTTTTTTCCCTCTCACCGTTGCTCATTTGGGAAGACACTGGGGGTGACACAAAACGATTTTAACCAGTTCTCTTTCTAGCTGAATAACTCAAAGGGTTTTTCAGTAATTCTTACGACAAATGGTGTTAAGATGGCGAAATGTCTTAATTGAAAACCTCTAAAAAAGAAACTCAATTAGTTTAGCGGTTTTTTAGATATTAAACATTTTGTGGAAGGAAGAATTATGCTGTAACACCGTTTGGACAATTTTGCTGTTACACCAGGTTTGTGTGTGTATGTATGTATGTATGTGTGTGTATGTATATATATATATGTATATATATATATATATATATATATATATATACATATGTGTGTGTGTGTGCGTGTGCGTGTGTGTGCGTGCGTGTGTGTGTGTGTGTGTGCCTGCCTGCCTATCAGTGTATATGATTACGTGCATGTCTATCTTTATGCCTATGGAGAAGCGTTTATGTATGAGCCCTCAGAAGCCTAACAGCGTTGGACAGACCGCGTCTTATCGTCCACCTCAGAATACTTGAGATATCTTTTAGGAAATTTTTATGAGACCAACTTTTCCCCGTATTTGTTCCGGTCCGAGTAATTTTCTCTTTAAAATGCCGTAAATTTGTGCGCTTAATGGCGCGTTCATCTAAAAAGTAACTATAAAATTAGGCTATCCACCGACTTTCAGTTTTAACTTGCTACAGTTATGGCTGCAGCTTATGTACGCATGCGCATATTTCTGCTTGTCAGTGCACGCATTTGCGCATGCCCACACTGATGTGTACATGCATATGAGTCTGTGTAGTATTGCTTATGAGAATTAGATTGCAATCGTTGAAGATACCGTCTGAGTAGTTTAAAACACATCGGGACTAAAGACCCAAATTTATACCGTTAATTTTACCGCATAAAAAATGCTGCTTGAAGGAGATCGTTAAATTTACATTGTCTATACATGGCTAATAAAATTAAGAGCTTCTCGGGGAATCTATCACCTTACATAAAAAAAAATGTGAGGAAAAGTGCATAAGGCGACATGATTCGAACCTGCGCTCCTTATGAGAAACGGTCGTCCGATTGACGACGTCCTTTGACCTCTCGGCCATTATGAACGCCCATTTCCGGTACTGCTCAAATAGTGCTTTTGAACACAAACTATCGGCTTTTATTTGACCAAGGGTTTCTTCGTGGCCGAAACGTCAAGGTACGTCAGATCTAATGACGGGTCCCCTTAGGGGACGCAGGTTCAAATCCTGCCGGAGGGCGCATATTTTTCTAACAAAATGTCTCTAATATTCAGCTCGGGAGATGGAAATGAATTCAATAAATATACTGTTTAATAAAGAAATAAGAACGGAACATCTACTCGAATATGGATGTCCATTAAAATTAACGGTTAAGCAATAAATTAAAATGTGTCGGATTAATAAGTGAAAAATCCATTTCGAAATATTTAACTGAGCTGCTTGATCCTCATACGTAGAATACAAAGGGAGAGTCCACTATATATATATATATATATATATATATATATATATATATATATATATATATATATATATATATATATATATATATATAAATAAAAACAGACCACTTTAAGCTTCCATATAATAAATTATTTGACCACAGCCCTTTTAAAGGACCGCGGATCATCAGATGTTACTTCGAAAGGTTGAAACGAAAAATGAACCTTTGGAAGTAAAATCTGATGATCCGCGGTCCTTTACAAAGGCTGTGGTGAAATAATTTATTATATGGAACCTTAAAGTGGTCTGTTATTATTTAAATTATTAGCTCTGATTTACATTGAGCTCTCTGGATTTTATCCTCCTTGGGTCTACCCATACGGATTACCTAGTTTTTCATAAACTAAATAACTATATATATATATATATATATATATATATATATATATATATATATATATATATATATATATATATATTAAACATGTTGTGTAGAATGTCAAAGACAACATAGTCCTGCATATTTTCTTTTGAATTTTCTCATATTTTCTAATGAGACTTTTTATTTAAAAATTATATCGAAATAAATATTGTCCATACGATAACCTAGTACTTTCGAGCATCATTGTTCATCTTCAGGGTCAAAATTTTTAACAATTAATAATTTTTTTTTTATATTTCGATATAATTTTCAAATAAAAAGTCTCATAAGAAAATATGAGAAAATTCAAAAGAAAATATGCAGGACTATGTTGTCTTTGACATTCAACAGAACATGTTTTAAAATGCATTTTGTTTACTAACATTTACCACCATATTGCTATCCACCCTATCTAGTTATCCCCCCTTGCATTGTGAACGCTTGATTACTAAATATGCGTCCTCCGGCAGGATTTGAATCTGCACCCCGGTGGACGCATATTTTTCTGACAAGATTTTTCGAATATTCAGGCCGGTAGATATAGTTGAATAAAAAAAAACTGTTTAATTAAAAGACAGGGCTTCTACTAGAATATGAGTATCCATCAAAAATAACTTTTAAACAAAATAAATTAAAAATAACAATATGTCGGATTTAAACCATTTCCTAAAAATAAATTGTAAACCTAGCAGATATAAATGGTTCGAGAATCGGCAAAGAGTGTGTGTGTTCAAAAGTCACTATCGGGCTTTATTTAACTGGAGGTCTTACAAGTCCAAGCGGTTAGGCAAATCAGATTCAATGACGGTTCCCCATAGGGGATGCAATTTCAAATCCTGTCAGACGTCGTATATTTTTCTGACAAGATTTTTCGGATATTCAGGCCGGTAGATGTAGTTGGATAAAAAAAAATACTGTTAAAAAAAAAAACAGAGCTTCTACTCAAATATGGGTATCCATAAAAAATAACGTTTAAACAAAATAAAATGAAAATAATATATATATATATAATTATTTATTTAAATATTATAACATAAATATGTTATAAAATCACTACAAAAATAGCCATTTTGTTTCAACACCTCTGGTGACTTATCAATTGATGATGTTGAATGTAGAATAAATGGTTTTCAAAGTTTCAAATTAATTAATAATTGTATTTTGATTGGTCATTCTAGTTTATGTAACAGCGTTTACCCCTAGCGAAAGATCGTTAATAAATTTGAAACATTTAAAACCATTTATTCTACACTCAACATCATCACTTGATAAGACACCGGATGTGTTGAAACAAAATGGCTATTTTTGTAGTGATTTTATAACATATTTATGTTATAATTTTTAAATAAATAATTATATTTGCTCTGCTCTGTATTGAGCACTCTTTTAAGAATAGTAATTGTTGGTTATTGGAATTTATTCCGTATATACCAATCCTATACTTGTATATATATATATATATATATATATATATATATATATATATATATATATATAATGCGGCAAAAATACCGCTCTTTTTCTTTAATAAATTACAGTAGTTCAAGACGGATTAAGATTATGGCTTACGGGTTCGGGAATGGGTAAATCTTAATTTAGCCTTCCGACCACATCAGGTTGCCGCACAATCACCGAAATAAGTCACATCGACACCGGTCAGTATCTAAACGGGTGGCATTTTAAATCTGCTGTAAGCTTGAATGCGTGGGTCATCATAATGGCTCAGAATTATATTTTTAATCATTTCACCCCATGCAAGGCAATAAAACTACTAAGAATCGAGGGGTTACTGAGTGTGAAAGAATAAGAAAAAGAAAAGCATTATTAAGGAGGGAGAAGAATAAAAAGAAGAGGAATCAAGAAGACAGTAGATAACGATTGACACTGCATTTAACTTTTCGTCTTCTTCTTCTTCTTCTTCTTCTTCGTCATCGTCGTCTTCTTCTTTTATCTTCTTCTTCTTCTTCTTCTTCGTCGTCGTCGTCGTCGTCTTCTTCTCCTTCTTCTTCGTCGTCTTCTTCGTCGTCGTTCTCTTCTTCTTCTTCGTCGTCGTCTTCTTCTTCTTCGTCATCGTCGTCGTCGTCTTCTTCTTCTTCTTCTTCTTCTTCGTCGTCGTCTTCTTCGTCGTCGTCTTCTTCTTCTTCTTCTTCGTCGTCGTCTTCTTCTTCTTCTTCTTCTTCTTCTTCGTCGTCGTCGTCGTCGTCTTCTTCTTCTTCTTCTTCTTCTTCGTCGTCGTCTTCTTCGTCGTCGTCTTCTTCTTCTTCTTCTTCGTCGTCGTCTTCTTCTTCTTCTTCTTCTTCTTCTTCTTCGTCGTCGTCGTCTTCTTCTTTTATCTTCGTCGTCGTCGTCGTCGTCGTCTTCTTCTTCTTCGTCATCGTCTTCTTCTTTTATCTTCGTCGTCGTCGTCGTCGTCGTCGTCTTCTTCTTCTTCTTCTTCGTCGTCGTCTTCTTCGTCGTCGTCTTCTTCTTCTTCTTCTTAGTCGTCGTCGTCTTCTTCTTCTTCTTCTTCTTCTTCGTCATCGTCTTCTTCTTTTATCTTCGTCGTCGTCGTCGTCGTCGTCGTCTTCTTCTTCTTCGTCATCGTCTTCTTTTATCTTCTTCGTCGTCGTCGTCGTCGTCGTCGTCGTCTTCTTCTTCTTCTTTTTCTTCTTCTTACCACCATACTCCTTGAGGACGTTGGCGATCAAGGCACTCAGCAATTTCCCGCCTTTTGTAGTTCTAAGTAAATTTTGTCCTTTCACTACCTCCCCTAATCCCTGTTCTGCCAACCATGTAAGACACAAAGTTTGGCTGTGGTTTTGTCCCCGTTTGAAAGCTTAAAAATTAAATATACAAAGTTGTGTGTGTGTGTGTGTGTGTGTGTGTGTGTGTGTGTGTGTGTGTGTGTGTGTGTGTGTGTGTGTGTGTGTACAAAGATTTTAGTGATAAGAGAGCTGCTATAGTAACTTAACTTTTCTGTATTCACAAAACGTGTATTCGGTCTGTTAAAAAAAAAACAATTATTTAATATTCTTTTCCAGACAGTTTTTTTTTTTTTTACTTTATGAGTAAAAGATTGTATTTTTATTGCTTTTAATAAAGAAATTTCCCTGTCAATTTGCGGTCCTCGAAATAGTGATGACCTTATCGTATTTACTTAACGGCTATTTTAAACGAAGATCACTCATAATGCAATTAGCAAAAGAATGGCACCTGCTGTACAGTGATTCTTAACTGCGGTTTGACTGCATAAAAGACGAACGGTTGTAGTAGACACATCCCCAATTTAGCAGGTGATATACAGGGAAATGATTTAGTGTATTGCTGGGTGATACGGCAAACATATATTCCACATTTAGCTATGCTCAAAACAAGTATCCTTTCGTATATTTATAACAAATTCTTCTTTGGTCGCTTCATATAACGAAAACATTTCTCTCACGCCTTGATGTTAGGTTTCTCAGGTTAGTGTTTTACCATACATGTATTTCCTTTCAGTTATGGCTCTCTCTTCTGTAGTTTCCAGATTTGTGAAGATAATTCCCTTTACAATACCAGTAATAAGAAAAGCAACAAAAATGGATCATTATTGGGGCCTTTTTAATTCCTAAAATGAATCATTTGCGAAAACCGTGTGGCTTATAACAAAATTCACAAATTCAAACTTTTAGGAATAAAAAAGACGGACTTTTTCAACTAATTAAATTTTAGCTTTTTATGAACTTATCTTTTCTTTTTTTTAATATAGCGCACCTTTGGTCACTTCATACAACGAACACATTTCTCTCTCGCCTTAATGTTATCTTTCCAATGTTAGTGTTTTACCATTACACGCATTTCCTTTCAGTTAGGTCTCTTTCTTTTGTTGTTTCTAGCTGGTTGATGATAGGAGCGCGATGAGGCATATTTAGGTACGATAGATCAGCTGGCACGGACGATCGTCGCCGGTACTTTGCTAAAATAACTCCTTTTACTGTAACGGGAATACTACTACTACTACTCATCCTCATTTGTCGACCGCAGTCGAGATCATGGAGCCAATGCAAACAATCCTTTCCTTTAGCTGTATAGTATATGCTACGTCAGGGCTACATACATAGTTACTTTCTCATAGATCGGTTGCCATTCAAGGCTAAAGAACTTAGTTTGTTCTGCTATTTACCCATAGCTGTGGGGAAAGAAGAGGATTCATACCTTTCCCAAGGGTAATAGTACGTAAGTGAATGCAACGGATTCACTGGAATTCGAACTCGGCTCTCCGTTTCCTCAATCCGAGCCGCTATCCATTACTCCACTGCTACTACTCCTACTACTACAACTACTACTACTAATACTACTACTACTACTACTACTACTAATAATAATAATAGTAAATGCCCGGATGCTCGACCAAATATGGATCTCATGACTTCTGATCTTAATTGATTGTAGGTGTTTATATGTACATCTACTTTGTGAATTAAAATGGATAACAATACCCTGGTTAGTAACACAGATTTGCGTGTCAGTTTCTAAACCTTAACCAGTGGGGCATATGTTCATCTCTGTCCATAAGCGGGAGAGGTAGGGAAGCTTATGGCCGGGTGTCGAGAGGTTTTTGATTGTTTTAACTTTGAACGAAGAAGCTGCTAAAGAGACTTCGGGTTTACATCTAAAATACTCGCGAATGTCGCCAGATGGAGACACGTCCATTTGGCTGTGATGCATGTGCCTCGTATACAGTTATCCGACTGGTTGTCATGACAGGCCTATTGGGTTTCCTATATTTTTTTAACCCTAGGGTCACTTTTTTGACTGCTCTCACCCAATAATAATGTTTGAGGAAATAATAATATTTTGGAATCGTGCTAGGTAGTGTTGTGGTGTCCTCCCTCTAATGAGTCTATTGTGGACTCTTCCACTTGATTGAACGCTGGTCAACCGACACACACTCCCAAGTCGTGTAATACTCTTCTGTTAAATACACCATTTATCTGCAAGCTCTTGTTTTGTTATTTCTTTATATATATATATATATATATATATATATATATATATATATATATATATATATATATTATAATTTTATCATATAGACAAAACCATTTTACTCGCTACAAAGATGCAACTTGGTTTCAGTGGATTTCAAGGACCTTTTAAGGATAGGTATTACAATCACTTGAACTCCTTTACAAATACGGCCAAACAAAATATGACATCACTTTCGAAATATTTTTGGAAACTCAAGGAAGAAGGAAAAACACCTAAAGTTAAATGCAAAATCCTAAGACAAGACAGAACCTGCAATTCACTGAGCGAACCTTGCTTCCTATGTCTACAGGAGAAAATATGTATCATTGAACTCTTGAATAATACCCAATTATTAAACCAAAGATACGAGACTACCGTTTTCTGTAGACATACTAAGGATTTACCACTACAATCTTGCTGAATTCCCAATTCCATAACTATGAACCTTTTATAATTATATATCCACAAAACACGTTCTTTGATTACAAAATAAATAGTGATAACCCCAACATAAAGAAATGCAATCCAACTTTAGAAATCTTATAGAAAAAACAAAAAATAACATTCCCAATTATTACTAAAGCTAACTCGACAATTTTTACCTACTCAAATGTAATATTATCCCCTATCGCTATCTTCCCTCCCCTACCTGTCAAACTTAGGACGCTTGTGAGTTGACGTGCCTAAACTTTGACCGATATTTATCAGCGAAAAAATGTCCATACACCAATCAACATTAACCACCCGGCCCACCCATCACCAAACTTCTATCAACAACCACTTTTGTTTCACTCAGATACTTTATATATATTTTGTATGTATATTTTT
Source organism: Acanthosepion esculentum (assembly GCA_964036315.1). NCBI lineage: Eukaryota > Metazoa > Mollusca > Cephalopoda > Sepiida > Sepiidae > Acanthosepion > Acanthosepion esculentum. The sequence continues at coordinate 105,642,721 of OZ038499.1, read as the reverse complement.
CTTCTAAAAAAAATGGAAAAAAGGAAGTGACGTTTTACATCTGGGCTTGCCTACAAACAGGATCGTTCATAACCATTTTCGACCCTCACCCGTAGATGTGCAGTTGAAATGCACTGAAACCAAGTTGCATCTTTGTTGTGAGTAAAATGGTTTTGTCTATATGATAAAATTATAATAAATAAATAATTATCGCTCTACTACATGTATCGAGCTCTTTTTTGAATTAAAGCTGTGAACGTTGGAATATATATATATATATATATATATATATATATATATATATATATATATATATATATATATATATATATATATATATATATATATATATATATATATATATATATATATATAGAGAGAGAGAGAGAGAGAGAGAGAGAGAGAGAGAGAGAGGAGGCATGGTGGAGTAATGGATAGCGGCTTCGATTGAGGAATCGGAGAGCCGAGTTCGAATTCTAGTCGAATCCATGACATTCACTTACGAGCTAATACCCTTGTGAAAGGTATGAATCCTCTTCTCCTCCACCAAGCTATGATTAAATAGCAGGACAGACTTGGTTCTATAGCCTTGGATGGCAACTGGTCTAGGAGAAGGACAACTCTGAATTCAAAACCTGCGGAGGGTCGTTTGGGGACCTTGTGGCACGTAGTGCACCAGGTCTCTGTATTCGGCCCTTCAAAAAGTGTGGATGGTTCTGCACAAAGCCTTCACCACTATAATCAAATCTCATGTTCTGGTGTTGGGCTGTCGGTTTCTTGGGAACGGATCTGCTTGACCCTCATACGTCGAATTCGACGGGAGAGTCGAGTATATATATATATATATATATATATATATATATATATATATATATATATATATATATATATAAAAGTGAACATAGAAGTCAAGACTTAGAGGCGACAGCATGAAACAGACTGTCGCCTCTAAGTGTTGACTTCTATGTTCACTTTTATATTGACACACGCTCTATCCCTGATATTGAGCACTTTATCACATAAATATAACACACTTTAAGACTATATTTCTTCATATATATATATATATATATATATATATATATATATATATATATATATATGTATATATATGTATATATATATATATATATATATATGTATATATATATATATATATATATATATATAGTTGAATTGATCAATCCAACTTAATATCTTAGAATTCAGCATTATTATAGTCTATGGTAGTAGAGATTGGAGATAAAATTTAAAACCGACGGGAGGTGTCAGATTCTCATGTAAGACAAGTGATGTTTTAGTCATTATCAAAAGTGCGTGTCACATGATATCTTTTGAATAAGCGGACATTTTAAAGTGGAATTAATATGAACAATAATAAAAAATACGAAGAAGAAAAGAGGGAAGCAAATGGAAGAAGTGAACACTGTAATGCAAGATAACAACAAGACAAGCCAATCGATTATAAAACAGTAACAATAAAAAAAACGTTTATAAACAAATGGGATACAGTCAAGTGGTTATAGCGTTCTGACTTCAATGCAAGAAAAAACAAGTATGAGTAAGACCAAGAATTATACATTTTTATTGAGCAAGAAGAAATTCCAGCATGAATCTGTAAGATTGGTCTATAAATTTAGGGAAGGGGAATTATGATCACTAATCCCTGAGATTGAAATCAACACTATCAAATGCGGTATCAGGCTTATATAGTTAAACTATCATCTATTGATTTTGATCATGACGTATTACTCAAATTTGTTGAATATATCAGAGTAAGTTTAATAAATAATAGATACCCCTGTTGAGCAGTGTTTAGGAGACCGTTACTATAATAATAAGGTTCGACTCCCACCGAATACCAATCTATTGTGGCCTTGTACCTTGTACCCTACTGTGTACTAATCTTGTTCCAGACTAAACTAAGTTTAGTAAAGAAGAGCCAAACTGTAGTTTATACTGCAACTTTACTGAGCGGACCTTAGTTACAGTTCAGGTATCTGTCCTACCAGAGGCATACAAGGTTTTGAATTCAATGTTGCCCTTCTCCTAGACTGATTGACCACCACAGCTAGAGAGTCCAGTCTACTCTGCTATTTAATCTATAACGGGGGAGAAGAAACGGCTTTATACCATTCTTAAGGTTATTTCTGCGAAAATGACTGTAAAGATCTCGATCAGGATTCGAACTGGATTCGCCGATTTTCTTCCGAGTCTCTATTACACCACCTGCACATCCATTATCTTAGTAAATACTTACCTATAATTATCAAATAAATGCTAACGACGAACCTGAACACGGTTCTACCCAGTTTCTGTATACTAAAACCCCCTTTGTTTTACTGAATATACCCTTATTAAATGTCGGGAGTTCCTATAAGCCCCTGCTTTATTTAAGCGGTCAAATACGATAAATAAGGCCCAATCATGATTTTCTAAATGCCATGTTACATGCTCCCTCCGAAGGCGATGAAAAGATTAGTTGAAGTGAGTTTTCCGAGGAGTACATTCTGGACCATCAAAGCGAAATATAAAATAGCAGTCTTGCCATAATGGTGAATGAAGCAGTGAGAAATATTATGCCGAATAGAAGCAACTATATCAGTTAACTTGGGCGGTCGTTAAAGGCAGCATGATTTCGGTTGGAAAGTGAAGTGTTCCGAAGTCGATAGCCTATAGTCCGGAGGTCATGACATTGGTTCCAAGAAACTGACAACAAGTATCAACTCTTTTTCCATTCGTTTCTCGGGGTCAGATCAGAGGGCGTTATATCGCCAGAAAACGTACAAATTAAGTGTCAAGGGGTCTAGAATATTCCCAACTCGATATTCCAGTTAAATACCTGCCCCTTGAAACGCGCACCCCGTTCAAAGAAGAAAATTAGTTTAAATGAGTGCTATTCTCAAAATAAAATTTCAGCTTTGATTGGTGTCTTCAGTTTATGCCAAGAGACCTATGGAGTATTGCTGCCATATCTGGGTTGAAACTGCTCTGTCTTCACTTGCCTTGAGTTCAAAAACCTCTACGCGGCCTTGTGGGTGATGAATTATTTTCCATCGTACAACCCCTTTCTCGCTGTTCTATTGCTATTCTCATGGCATATGTCCAGACGAGCTATATCTCTTAATCCCACCATCCCTGACCTCTACAGCTGGGGCCATTGGCGGATCTACTACGAAACTAATGATGGTTAAGCTTCAGGACCCCTAATCCCAGGAAAATCGATGCTTTTTTTAAAAGTGTTCGTTATTAAAATAAGGCTAGTTTTGTGTTAGAATCCTAAGCCAATGGGTTGAAGTTGGCCTTTATGCTCTAATATCTATTTCATATGGCCTCAAAATTCCCCTGTCATTGGTCAAGTTTCAAAATTTTCCTAGTGGCTTGAAGCAGCCGAACCCACAACTGTATGGACTCGTTGTACTCGCGAGAATCTATTCAATATCCTTTTAGATTTCTAAGATGAGGCATTGTAATTATTTATACTATTTGCATTGTTCGGACCGTTGTCCTCATCTTCGTTGCCATATTCACGACGTTTCGACCGTTGTACGCTCCAGCCTTCTTCAGCTGATTGGAATTTCGAACTGAACCCTTTATTTCATCTGCAGGAGTAGATTGTTCTAGTTCCACGTGCCATGTTTTTCCGGATGTCCCAGTATCAGTTATCTCCCTTTAACTCAACTTTCCAAGTTTTTTGTTCGCCGCAACTGTAGCCAGGTATTGAACTCACAATACCTGGCTACAGCTGAGGCGAAAAAACTTGAGGAGTTGAGTTAAAGAGGAATAACCGAGACATCCAGAAGAAAGTATATTTTCTAATGTTTTTTTTATTATTATTAAATGCTAGTCTAGAAGCAGACCTTCGGGCGGATTTGGGGTTAGCTCCTACAGAGGGCTTCTGGGCTTTCTCCAGCCTTTTACCTTCAGCGTCCTATGTATATAAAAGGGCGCTATTACACTATCGCATTCTCCGTCCGCCATGACCCTGTCAACTACACACAGAACTTTGCGGATCCCAACACCAGAGTCACCACGAATCGAGTTGAAGCAATGTGGCAGCGTGCCCAGGTGAAATTTAAGGCCATGAATGACCCCACCAAGAGGGGGATGACTTCTGAATACTTGGCGGAATTTGTGTGGGCTCAAACGTTTGGTGATTCGCGTTTTTTCAACTTCTGGCATCAATTTGCCACGGAACTTTATCCATGGTGAAAATATTTATTTTTGATGTTTTTTGGTGAATTATAATCTTACATTTACATTGATAAAGAAAAACAAGAAAAATGTTTCAAAGTGCGTGTTTGATATTCTGAACATGATGAACAGAAAATAAGGAACAGGGAAAAGTAATCAAAGAAATAAAATAATCCGGGAAAACATGGCGGAGGGGGGTGCGAAAGTGTAATAGCGCCAATATTATTATAGACCAATTGTCCTTTAGATGAGTATTTTATAGACCGGTTTCCCCTTAGAACAAAATTCTTTAAACGAACCTTCCTAAATACTATTTATCGAGAATGAATTGGTCAGAGCGATGATAAAAGTAGAGAAAAAAGAAAAATTAGGATACGAATACATATTAAAATAGAGAATAGGCGGAAACAGACAAATACTTTCAATTTTTTAACTGTCATAATTAACCTTTCATTAGCCTAACTTCTCCTCAAATCACCTGATAGGAGAGTCGATGCAATCCTCGGTGATAATGAATTCCCCGCTTCCAGCTTTCTTACTATTTCTACATTCCAATATGGTGGTTGGTTATTTTATCCTTAACGGCATATCAACGAATCTCTACGGGTTATGTAATGCCAAAATCTATATATTTTGTAGTCATTTTATCTAGCTAATAATTGTCTTAGTGATACAAATCCTACTAATTAATCCACAGCGAGAGAAGAGGAAGATTCGTACCTTTTCCAAGGATATTTACGCCTAAGTGAATATAACGAACCCGACTGGAAATAGATCTCTGCTCTCCGATTAACAATTCCGTGTTATTTTCCATTACACCACCTGCACACCCAAGCTTACATCACCTGTGGTTGACTGGAATCAGTTTTGCCGTGATGTGTGCGTTGAGTATTTCATCAACCACCATCAGAGCAATAAAGAAAAACAGGAAAAAAAAGTTTTAAGGAACAGGAAAAAGTAATCAGAAATAATCGGAACAAAACATGGCGGACGGTGAGGGCGAGAAATTTTAATAGCGCCCGTAAAATTATTTTATCTTTATTCGGCATCTTAATTCGGCATAATCTTTCTTCGTATACGCAACCGATCTCCGTAGTTTGTTTGCATTTATTTTGCGCGTAATTTTCCTTTTCTTTTCAATAAAAACACCATTCTTTATAATCCCTTCACATAAAGCCACTCTTAAAAGACACCAGGGAACCCGAACTATGTAATATTTCGAATACGTCACAATACGCGTTCTAGAAAAAGAGAAAGCAACCATTTGGACAACGTACCGTCTCCTGCTTAAGTTTTAATTACGGTTTTAAAATAACACGTTATCAATTGCAACGAAAAGCGAAATTAAAGTTAAACCTTTAATAAAGAATTGTTTTTGAAACCTTTCACTCTGTTCAATATCTAAATTTAACTTTAAATGAATTATTTATTTAATTTTTAATTGCGTGTAATTACAGGAGTAACACGTGCACTGCGCTTTATTTATGTAGAGTTTTTAATTGTCGATTTTATATTAATACTTTATGTTGCACGGCGCTGTTCTCTGACATATAATCATCAGTCAACCTACTCCCCGCCTGACTCTTACAATACACATTATTTCTCCTATAAGCAACATATGCAAATAGGTAAAATCCTATTTGCCAAAGCCATTACAACTCCCTGAACCGAAGTCGTTGATTGCCTTTCGTTGTTCTTGAACTTCTACAACCTCTTTCATCCTCTCTCCCTTAAAATTCCTGTTTTTACTTTTTCCGATTTTACAATATTCATTAATTTCGACGTATCCACATCTACAACATCTTTTCCTGGTAGTCCACGATTTTGTTTTACATACCACGACTATAATGGCAATAATTTCAAATCGGTCACAGGTTTCAAAAGTTCCAGTGAAGTAGCCCAAAATTCTTATAAAAGAATCCATGGAATAGTCTCAATTTCGGTTTGTCTATTTCTTCCCAGAATTTTCTTGGGATAAGAATGACCTCACGTCCTGTATCCACTGGCACTGGAAATGTCATGCCATTTAATTTAATTTTTTACAAAAGAATTCTTTTCCTTAGGTCTTTGTATTGAAATGTCATCATCAATTCTTTTTTTCCCAATTTTTCTAAACTGTCTATTTTCTTTTTAAATTTGCATACAGACTGAAAATAATTATTCCTTCCGCAGTTATTGCAATTTTTTCCAAATCGGTGCAATTTTTATTTTGTCAATTTCATTCTCATTCTTACAGTATTTGCATTTCTTGCTTTCATTTTTTTATACTGTATGTTTCAACATTGTCCTCAATAAAATCATATATATATATATATATATATATATATATGCGTGTGTGTGTATTATCAATTCCAGCTGTTGTATAACTTCCACATATGCAGTTACAAACAAATTATTCAATTGTAATGGTTCCAATATCTTATATTTATGAAATGTATCAGACATACCTTCAATCAATTGTAATTGAATCAATTCATCCTTTATAGCCAAACCATGAGTTCACTGTTTTCAGCTTTTCTTAATCTGTGAACATATTGTATAATTGATTCATCTTGTTTTTGTTTAATGGACTGACATTTGTTTTATTCTGCTATGGCAAGTTTCTTTTTAGGTCGTAAATATCTTTTTATCAATTCTGAAATTTTGACAAAATTCAAATTCTCCAGTTGGTTGCCATAACATAAATTTTCATTATAGCTTCACAACCTGCCCAAAGCTAGAAAGAGCTCAGTTATTCCGTTTTCTTCCCCTCTTGTCTTACTGCCTTACAATCTTTTAGCCCTAGCCTGAGCTGCACAACACCGGATCCAAGTCTGGACTAATTCTGGTTCGTTCAAGCGACTTAAGCATCCTATCGATGACGACATATTGTCGTATAATGTTCTATGACACGCGATCAATAATCAACTTAATCCACGTCTGGCTCTTTACTCTCTACTTTTTCCTCTAGAACCAACATATAAAAATAGGTAAAATTCTATTTGCCAATCCCATTACACCTTATATAAAAAAAACGTTGGCTTAAAAGAATATTAAAACAAAAGCAACTGGATAAAGGCGTTGGCGAGATTCAATGACTAGACCCAAAGAGTTGTGAGTTCAATACCAGGCTACAACAGTGGCGAACCAAAACTTGAAGAGTCGAGTTAAAAGGAAATAACCGAGACATCCGGAAGAGGCATGGCACGTGGAACTACAACAATCTACCCTGTTGGACGAAATAAAGGGTCGGTTCGAAATTCTAATCACCTGAAGAAGGCTGGAGCGTACAACGGACAAAACAGTACGAATAAAGTAAATAATGTAAAAAGAAAATAAATGAATTTGTGGAGAGGCGTTATCGCTTACGTTCTGAACGGACGTAGCAATAAAATAAATTAAAAAGGCAATAAATTTATCCCGAAAGAAAACGAGAAGAGGCATGACTAAGCGGAAACGGTAAACTACGTGGTTTAACGTCCAAGCGACTATATTTTGACCACACAGAGTAAATAGCATGTGCGCAGATCCGAATGTCTCTTAAGAAAAATCCTAACGTGTTTTGCAATTCAAACGGATTGCCCAATCCAGGCCAGAAGACAGACTCTGGTATTAGAAAGTGTGAACATTTATTGAATTCCAGCGAACCACGTAGTCAATGCAGCGAACCACAGAGACAATCCCAGCGAACCACAGAGTCAATCCCAGCGAACCACGGAGTCAATCCCAGTGAACCACATAGTCAATCCCAGTGAACCACGGAGTCAATCCCAGAGAACCACATAGTCTATCCCAGTGAACCACGGAGTCAATCGCAGTGAAGCACATAGTCAATCCCAGCGAACCACGGAGTGAATTCCAGCGGACCACAGAGAAAATCCTAGAGAACCACAGAGTCAATTCCAGCGAACTACGGGGTCAATTCTAGCGTACCACGGAGTCAATCCCAGCGAACCACGGAGTCAATCCCAGTGAACCACGGAGTCAATCCCAGGGAACCACATAGTCAATCCCAGCGAACCACTTTAACAATCCCAGCGAACCACGGATTCAATCCCAGTGAAACACGGAGTCGATCCACGCGAACCACATAGTCAATCCCAGCGAACCATGGATTCAATCCCAGCGAACCATGGATTCAATCCCAGTGAACCACGGATTCAATCCCAGAGAACCACATAGTCAATCCCAGCGAGCCACGGATTCAATCCCAGTGAACCACGGAGTCAATCCCAGCGAACCACATAGTCAATCCCAGCGAACCACGGATTCAATCCCAGTGAAACACGGAGTCAATCCCAGTGGACCACATAGTCAATCCCAGTGAACCACGGAGTCAATCCCAGTGAACCTTATAGTCAATCCCAGTGAACCACATAGTCAATCCCAGTGAACCACGGAGTCAATCCCAGTGAACCACATAGTCAATCCCAGTGAACCACATAGTCAATCCCAGTGAACCACGGAGTCAATCCCAGTGAACCATATAGTCAATCCCAGTGAAACACGGTGTCAATCCCAGTGAACCACATAGTCAATCCCAGTGAACCACGGAGTCAATCGAAGCGAACCACATAGTCTATCCCAGTGAACCACGGAGTCAATCCCAGAGAACCACATAGTCTATCCCAGTGAACCACGGAGTCAATCGCAGTGAAGCACATAGTCAATCCCAGCGAACCACGGAGTGAATTCCAGCGGACCACAGAGTAAATCCCAGAGAACCACAGAGTCAATTCCAGCGAACTACGGGGTCAATTCTAGCGTACCACGGAGTCAATCCCAGCGAACCACGGAGTCAATCCCAGTGAACCACGGAGTCAATCCCAGGGAACCACATAGTCAATCCCAGCGAACCACTTTAACAATCCCAGCGAACCACGGATTCAATCCCAGTGAAACACGGAGTCGATCCACGCGAACCACATAATCAATCCCAGCGAACCATGGATTCAATCCCAGCGAACCATGGATTCAATCCCAGTGAACCACGGAGTCAATCCCAGAGAACCACATAGTCAATCCCAGCGAGCCACGGATTCAATCCCAGTGAACCACGGAGTCAATCCCAGCGAACCACATAGTCAATCCCAGCGAACCACGGATTCAATCCCAGTGAAACACGGAGTCAATCCCAGTGGACCACATAGTCAATCCCAGTGAACCACGGAGTCAATCCCAGTGAACCTTATAGTCAATACCAGTGAACCACATAGTCAATCCCAGTGAACCACGGAGTCAATTCCAGTGAACCACATAGTCAATCCCAGTGAACCACATAGTCAATCCCAGTGAACCACGAAGTCAATCCCAGTGAACCATATAGTCAATCCCAGTGAAACACGGTGTCAATCCCAGTGAACCACATAGTCAATCCCAGTGAACCACGGAGTCAATCCAAGCGAACCACATAGTCTATCCCAGTGAACCACGGAGTCAATCGCAGTGAAGCACATAGTCAATCCCAGCGAACCACGGAGTGAATTCCAGCGGACCACAGAGTAAATCCCAGAGAACCACAGAGTCAATTCCAGCGAACTACGGGGTCAATTCTAGCGTACCACGGAGTCAATCCCAGCGAACCACGGAGTCAATCCCAGTGAACCACGGAGTCAATCCCAGCGAACCACATAGTCAATCCCAGCGAACCACTTTGTCAATCCCAGCGAACCACGGATTCAATCCCAGTGAAACACGGAGTCAATCCCAGCGAACCACGGATTCAATCCCAGCGAACCATGGATTCAATCCCAGTGAACCACGGATTCAATCCAGGCGAACCACATAGTCAATCCCAGCGAGCCACGGATTCAATCCCAGTGAACCACGGAGTCAATCCCAGCGAACCACATAGTCAATCCCAGCGAACCACGGATTCAATCCCAGTGAAACACGGAGTCAATGCCAGTGAACCACATAGTCAATCCCAGTGAACCACATAGTCAATCCCAGTGAACCACGGAGTCAATCCCAGTGAACTACATAGTCAATCCCAGTGAACCACATAGTCAATCCCAGTGAACCACGGAGTCAATCCCAGTGAACCACTTAGCTAATCCCAGTGGACCACGGAGTCAATCGCAGTGAAGCACATAGTCAATCCCAGCGAACCACGGAGTGAATTCCAGCGGACCACAGAGAAAATCCCAGAGAACCACAGAGTCAATTCCAGCGAACTACGGGGTCAATTCTAGCGTACCACAGAGTCAATCCCAGCGAAACACGGAGTCAATCCCAGTGAACCACGGAGTCAATCCCAGGGAACCACATAGTCAATCCCAGCGAACCATTTTGTCAATCCCAGCGAACCACAGAGTAAATCCCAGTGAACCACATAGTCAATCCTAGTGAACCACATAGTCAATCCCAGTGAACCACATAGTCAATCCCAGTGAACCACGGAGTCAATCCCAGTAAACCACATAGTCAATACCAGTGAACCACATAGTCAATACCAGTGAACCACGGAGTCAATCCCAGTGAACCATATAGTCAATCCCAGTGAACCACGGAGTCAATCCCAGTGAACCACATAGTCAATACCAGTGAACCACATAGACAATCCCAGTGAACCACGGAGTCAATCCCAGTGAACCACGGAGTCAATCCCAGTGAACCACGGAGTCAATCCCAGTGAACCACATGGTCAATCCCAGTGAACCACGGAGTCAATCCCAGTGAACCACATAATCAATCCCAGTGGACCACGGAGTCAATCGCAGTGAAGCACATAGTCAATCCCAGCGAACCACGGAGTGAATTCAAGCGGACCACAGAGAAAATCCCAGAGAAACACAGAGTCAATTCCAGCGAACTACGGGGTCAATTCTAGCGTACCACGGAGTCAATCCCAGCGAACCACGGAGTCAATCCCAGTGAACCACGGAGTCAATCCCAGGGAACCACATAGTCAATCCCAGCGAACCACTTTGTCAATCCCAGCGAACCCCGGATTCATTCCCAGTGAAACACGGAGTCGATCCACGCGAACCACATAGTCAATCCCAGCGAACCATGGATTCAATCCCAGTGAACCACATAGTCGGTCCCAGTGGACCACCGAGTCAATCGCAGTGAAGCTCATAGTCAATCCCAGCGAACAACGGAGTGAATTCAAGCGGACCACAGAGAAAATCCCAGAGAACCACAGTGTCAATTCCAGCGAACTACGGGGTCAATTCTAGCGTACCACGGAGTCAATCCCAGCGTAGCACGGAGTCAATCCCAGTGAACCACGGAGTCAATCCCAGGGAACCACATAGTCAATCCCAGCGAACCACTTTGACAATCCCAGCGAACCACAGATTCATTCCCAGTGAAACACGGAGTCGATCCACGCGAATCACATAGTCAATCCCAGCGAACCACGGATTCAATCCCAGCGAACCATGGATTCAATCCCAGCGAACCACGGAGTCAATCCCAGCGTACCACATAGTCAATCCCAGCGAGCCACGGATTCAATCCCAGTGAAACACGGAGTCAATCCCAGTGGACCCCATAGACAATCCCAGTGAACCACGGAGTCAATCCCAGTGAACCACATAGTCAATCCCAGTGAACCACGGAAGAAATCCCAGTGAAACACATAGTCAATCCCAGTGGACCACATAGTCAATCCCAGTGAACCACGGAGTCAATCACAGCGAACCACATAGTCAATCCCAGTGAACCACATAGTCAATCCCAGTGAACCACGGAGTCAATTCCAGCGAACCACGGGGTCAATTCTAGCGTACCACGGAGGCAAACCCAGCGAACTAAGGGGTCAAATCTAGCGTAGCACGGTGTCAATCCCAGCGAACCACGGAGTCAATCCCAGTGAACCACGGAGTCAATCCCAGTGATCCACGGAGTCAATCCCAGCGAACCACTTTGTCAATCCAAGCGAAACAAAGTATTAATTCCAGCGGAACACAGAGAAAATCCCAGAGAACCACAGAGTCAATTCCAGCGAACTACGGGGTCAATTCTAGCGTACAAGGGAGTAGATCCCAGCGAACCACATAGTCAATCCAAGCTAACCACGGATCCAATCCCAGCGAACCACATAGTCAATCCCAGCGAGCCACGGATACAATCCCAGTGAACCACGGAATCAATCCCAGCTAACCACATAGTCAAATCCAGCTAACCAAGGATTCAATCCCACTGAAACACGGAGTCAATCCCAGTGGACAACATAGTCAATCCCAATGAACCACGGAGTAAATCCCAGTGAACCACAGAGTCAATTCCAGCGAACTACGGGGTCAATTCTAGCGTACCACGGAGTCAATCCCAGCGAACCACGGAGTCAATCCCAGTGAACCACGGAGTCAATCCCAGCGAACCACATAGTCAATCCCAGCGAACCACTTTGTCAATCCCAGCGAACCACGGATTCAATCCCAGTGAAACACGGAGTCAATCCCAGCGAACCACGGATTCAATCCCAGCGAACCATGGATTCAATCCCAGTGAACCACGGATTCAATCCAGGCGAACCACATAGTCAATCCCAGCGAGCCACGGATTCAATCCCAGTGAACCACGGAGTCAATCCCAGCGAACCACATAGTCAATCCCAGCGAACCACGGATTCAATCCCAGTGAAACACGGAGTCAATCCCAGTGGACCACATAGTCAATCCCAGTGAACCACGGAGTCAATCCCAGTGAACCACATAGTCAATCCCAGTGAACCACATAGTCAATCCCAGTGAACCACGGAGTCAATCCCAGTGAACCACATAGTCAATCCCAGTGAACCTCATAGTCAATCCCAGTGAACCACGGAGTCAATCCCAGTGAACCACGGAGTCAATCCCAGTGAACCACATAGTCAATCCCAGTGAACCACATAGTCAATCCCAGTGAACCACGGAGTCAATCAAAGTGAACCACGGAGTCAAACACAGTGAACCACGGAGTCAATCCCAGTGAACCACTTAGCTAATCCCAGTGGACCACGGAGTCAATCGCAGTGAAGCACATAGTCTATCCCAGCGAACCACGGAGTGAATTCCAGCGGACCACAGAGAAAATCCCAGACAACCACAGAGTCAATTCCAGCGCACTACGGGGTCAATTCTAGCGTACCACAGAGTCAATCCCAGCGAAACACGGAGTCAATCCCAGTGAACCACGGAGTCAATCCCAGGGAACCACATAGTCAATCCCAGCGAACCATTTTGTCAATCCCAGCGAACCACAGAGTAAATCCCAGTGAACCACAGGGTCAATCCCAGTGAACCAGGGAGTCAATCCCAGTGAACCACATAGTCAATCCCAGTGGACCACGGAGTCAATCGCAGTGAACCACATAGTCAATCCCAGTGAACCACGGAGTCAATCCCAGTAAACCACACAGTCAATACCAGTGAACCACATAGTCAATACCAGTGAACCACGGAGTCAATCCCAGTGAACCATATAGTCAATCCCAGTGAACCACGGAGTCAATCCCAGTGAACCACATAGTCAATACCAGTGAACCACATAGTCAATCCCAGTGAACCACGGAGTCAATCCCAGTGGACCCCATAGACAATCCCAGTGAACCACGGAGTCAATCCCAGTGAACCACATAGTCAATCCCAGTGAACCACGGAGTAAATCCCAGTGAAACACATAGTCAATCCCAGTGGACCACATAGTCAATCCCAGTGAACCACGGAGTCAATCCCAGCGAACCACATAGTCAATCCCAGTGAACCACATAGTCAATTCCAGTGAACCACGGAGTCAATTCCAGCGAACCACGGGGTCAATTCTAGCGTACCACGGAGGCAAACCCAGCGAACTAAGGGGTCAAATCTAGCGTAGCACGGTGTCAATCCCAGCGAACCACGGAGTCAATCCCAGTGAACCACGGAGTCAATCCCAGTGATCCACGGAGTCAATCCCAGCGAACCACTTTGTCAATCCAAGCGAACCAAGGTGTTAATTCCAGCTGAACACAGAGAAAATCCCAGAGAACCACAGAGTCAATTCCAGCGAACTACGGGGTCAATTCTAGCGTACAACGGAGTAGATCCCAGCGAACCACATAGTCAATCCAAGCTAACCACGGATCCAATCCCAGCGAACCACATAGTCAATCCCAGCGAGCCACGGATACAATCCCAGTGAACCACGGAGTCAATCCCAGCTAACCACATAGTCAAATCCAGCTAACCAAGGATTCAATCCCACTGAAACACGGAGTCAATCCCAGTGGACAACATAGTCAATCCCAATGAACCACGGAGTAAATCCCAGTGAACCACAGAGTCAATCGCAGTGAACCACATAGTCAATCCCAGTGAACCACATAGTCAATCCCTGTGAACCACATAGTCAATCCCATTGAACCACATAATCAATCCCAGTGAACCACGGAGTCAATCCCAGTGAACCACATAGTCAATACCAGTGAACCACACAATCAATCCCAGTGAACCACGGAGTCGATCCCAGTGAACAACATAGTCAATCCCAGGGAACCACGGAGTCAATCCCAGCGAAACATATAGTCAATCCCAGCGAACCTCGGATTCAACCCCAGTGAACCACGGAGTCAATCCCAGCGAAACACAGAGTCATTTCTAGCGTACCACGGAGTAAATCCCAGCGAACCACGGAGTCAATGCCAGTGAACCACATAGTCAATCCCAGTGAACCACATAGTCAATCCCAGTGAAGGACGGAGTCAAGCCCAGTGAACTACGGAGTCAATCCCAGTGAACAACATAATCAATCCCAGTGAACCACCGAGACAATCCCAGTGAACCACGGAGTCAATGCCAGTGGACCACGGAATCAATCCCAGTGAACCACGGAGTCAATCCCATTGAACCACATAGTCAATACCAGTGAACCACACAATCAATCCCAGTGGACCACGGAATCAATCCCAGTGAACCACGGAGTAAATCCCATTGAACCACGGAACCAATCCCAGTGAATCACATGGTCAATCCCAGTGAAGCACGCAGTCAATCCAAGTGAACCACATAATCAATCCAAGTGAACCACATAGTCAATCCCAGTGAACCACGGAGTCAATCCCAGTGAACCACGGAGTCAATGCCAGTGAACCAAATAGTCAATCCCAGCGAACCACGAAGTCAATCCCAGCGAACCACATAGTCAATCCCAGCGAGCCACGGATTCAATCCCAGTGAAACACGGAGTCAATCCCAGTGGACCCCATAGACAATCCCAGTGAACCACGGAGTCAATCCCAGTGAACCACATAGTCAATCCCAGTGAACCACGGAGTAAATCCCAGTGAAACACATAGTCAATCCCAGTGGACCACATAGTCAATCCCAGTGAACCACGGAGTCAATCCCAGCGAACCACATAGTCAATCCCAGTGAACCACATAGTCAATTCCAGTGAACCACGGAGTCAATTCCAGCGAACCACGGGGTCAATTCTAGCGTACCACGGAGGCAAACCCAGCGAACTAAGGGGTCAAATCTAGCGTAGCACGGTGTCAATCCCAGCGAACCACGGAGTCAATCCCAGTGAACCACGGAGTCAATCCCAGTGATCCACGGAGTCAATCCCAGCGAACCACTTTGTCAATCCAAGCGAACCAAGGTGTTAATTCCAGCGGAACACAGAGAAAATCCCAGAGAACCACAGAGTCAATTCCAGCGAAATACGGGGTCAATTCTAGCGTACAACGGAGTAGATCCCAGCGAACCACATAGTCAATCCAAGCTAACCACGGATCCAATCCCAGCGAACCACATAGTCAATCCCAGCGAGCCACGGATACAATCCCAGTGAACCACGGAGTCAATCCCAGCTAACCACATAGTCAAATCCAGCTAACCAAGGATTCAATCCCACTGAAACACGGAGTCAATCCCAGTGGACAACATAGTCAATCCCAATGAACCACGGAGTAAATCCCAGTGAACCACAGAGTCAATCGCAGTGAACCACATAGTCAATCCCAGTGAACCACATAGTCAATCCCTGTGAACCACATAGTCAATCCCATTGAACCACATAATCAATCCCAGTGAACCACGCAGTCAATCCCAGTGAACCACATAGTCTATACCAGTGAACCACACAATCAATCCCAGTGAACCACGGAGTCGATCCCAGTGAACAACATAGTCAATCCCAGGGAACCACGGAGTCAATCCCAGCGAAACATATAGTCAATCCCAGCGAACCTCGGATTCAACCCCAGTGAAGCACGGAGTCAATCCCAGCGAAACACAGAGTCATTTCTAGCGTACCACGGAGTAAATCCCAGCGAACCACGGAGTCAATCCCAGTGAACCACATAGTCAATCCCAGTGAAGGACGGAGTCAAGCCCAGTGAACTACGGAGTCAATCCCAGTGAACAACATAATCAATCCCAGTGAACCACCGAGACAATCCCAGTGAACCACGGAGTCAATGCCAGTGGACCACGGAATCAATCCCAGTGAACCACGGAGTAAATCCCATTGAACCACGGAACCAATCCCAGTGAATCACATAGTCAATCCCAGTGAAGCACGCAGTCAATCCAAGTGAACCACATAATCAATCCAAGTGAACCACATAGTCAATCCCAGTGAACCACGGAGTCAATCCCAGTGAACCACGGAGTCAATGCCAGTGAACCAAATAGTCAATCCCAGCGAACCACGGAGTCAATCCCAGCGAACCACATAGTCAATCCCAGCGAGCCACGGATTCAATCCCAGTGAAACACGGAGTCAATCCCAGTGGACCCCATAGACAATCCCAGTGAACCACGGAGTCAATCCCAGTGAACCACATAGTCAATCCCAGTGAACCACGGAGTAAATCCCAGTGAAACACATAGTCAATCCCAGTGGACCACATAGTCAATCCCAGTGAACCACGGAGTCAATCCCAGCGAACCACATAGTCAATCCCAGTGAACCACATAGTCAATTCCAGTGAACCACGGAGTCAATTCCAGCGAACCACGGGGTCAATTCTAGCGTACCACGGAGGCAAACCCAGCGAACTAAGGGGTCAAATCTAGCGTAGCACGGTGTCAATCCCAGCGAACCACGGAGTCAATCCCAGTGAACCACGGAGTCAATCCCAGTGATCCACGGAGTCAATCCCAGCGAACCACTTTGTCAATCCAAGCGAACCAAGGTGTTAATTCCAGCGGAACACAGAGAAAATCCCAGAGAACCACAGAGTCAATTCCAGCGAACTACGGGGTCAATTCTAGCGTACAACGGAGTAGATCCCAGCGAACCACATAGTCAATCCAAGCTAACCACGGATCCAATCCCAGCGAACCACATAGTCAATCCCAGCGAGCCACGGATACAATCCCAGTGAACCACGGAGTCAATCCCAGCTAACCACATAGTCAAATCCAGCTAACCAAGGATTCAATCCCACTGAAACACGGAGTCAATCCCAGTGGACAACATAGTCAATCCCAATGAACCACGGAGTAAATCCCAGTGAACCACAGAGTCAATCGCAGTGAACCACATAGTCAATCCCAGTGAACCACATAGTCAATCCCTGTGAACCACATAGTCAATCCCATTGAACCACATAATCAATCCCAGTGAACCACGGAGTCAATCCCAGTGAACCACATAGTCAATACCAGTGAACCACACAATCAATCCCAGTGAACCACGGAGTCGATCCCAGTGAACAACATAGTCAATCCCAGGGAACCACGGAGTCAATCCCAGCGAAACATATAGTCAATCCCAGCGAACCTCGGATTCAACCCCAGTGAACCACGGAGTCAATCCCAGCGAAACACAGAGTCATTTCTAGCGTACCACGGAGTAAATCCCAGCGAACCACGGAGTCAATCCCAGTGAACAACATAGTCAATCCCAGTGAACCACCGAGACAATCCCAGTGAACCACGGAGTCAATCCCAGTGGACCACGGAGTCAATGCCAGTGAACCAAATAGTCAATCCCAGTGAACCACGGAGTCAATTCAAGCGAACCACGGAGTCAATCCCAGTGAACTACATAGACAATCCCAGTGAACCACGGAGTCAATCCCAGTGAACCACATAGTCAATCCCAGTGAACCACGGAGTCAATCCCATCGAAGCACATAGTCAATCCCAGTGAACCACGGAGTCAATACCAGTGAACCACTGAGTCAATCCCAGTGAACCACTGAGTCAATCCCAGTGAACCACGGAGTCAATCCCAGAGAACCACATAGTCTATCCCAGTGAACCACGGAGTCAATCGCAGTGAAGCACATAGTCAATCCCAGCGAACCACGGAGTGAATTCCAGCGGACCACAGAGAAAATCCTAGAGAACCACAGAGTCAATTCCAGCGAACTACGGGGTCAATTCTAGCGTACCACGGAGTCAATCCCAGCGAACCACGGAGTCAATCCCAGTGAACCACGGAGTCAATCCCAGGGAACCACATAGTCAATCCCAGCGAACCACTTTAACAATCCCAGCGAACCACGGATTCAATCCCAGTGAAACACGGAGTCGATCCACGCGAACCACATTGTCAATCCCAGCGAACCATGGATTCAATCCCAGCGAACCATGGATTCAATCCCAGTGAACCACGGATTCAATCCCAGAGAACCACATAGTCAATCCCAGCGAGCCACGGATTCAATCCCAGTGAACCACGGAGTCAATCCCAGCGAACCACATAGTCAATCCCAGCGAACCACGGATTCAATCCCAGTGAAACACGGAGTCAATCCCAGTGGACCACATAGTCAATCCCAGTGAACCACGGAGTCAATCCCAGTGAACCTTATAGTCAATCCCAGTGAACCACATAGTCAATCCCAGTGAAACACGGAGTCAATCCCAGTGAACCACATAGTCAATCCCAGTGAACCACATAGTCAATCCCAGTGAACCACGGAGTCAATCCCAGTGAACCATATAGTCAATCCCAGTGAAACACGGTGTCAATCCCAGTGAACCACATAGTCAATCCCAGTGAACCACGGAGTCAATCCAAGCGAACCACATAGTCTATCCCAGTGAACCACGGAGTCAATCGCAGTGAAGCACATAGTCAATCCCAGCGAACCACAGAGTCAATTCCAGCGAACTACGGGGTCAATTCTAGCGTACCACGGAGTCAATCCCAGCGAACCACGGAGTCAATCCCAGTGAACCACGGAGTCAATCCCAGCGAACCACATAGTCAATCCCAGCGAACCACTTTGTCAATCCCAGCGAACCACGGATTCAATCCCAGTGAAACACGGAGTCGATCCACGCGAACCACATAGTCAATCCCAGCGAACCACGGATTCAATCCCAGCGAACCATGGATTCAATCCCAGTGAACCACGGATTCAATCCAGGCGAACGACATAGACAATCCCAGCGAGCCACGGATTCAAGCCCAGTGAACCACGGAGTCAATCCCAGCGAACCACATAGTCAATCCCAGCGAACCACGGATTCAATCCCAGTGAAACACGGAGTCAATCCCAGTGGACCACATAGTCAATCCCAGTGAACCATGGAGTCAATCCCAGTGAACCACATAGTCAATCCCAGTGAACCACATAGTCAATCCCAGTGAACCACGTAGTCAATCCCAGTGAACCACATAGTCAATCCCAGTGAACCACATAGTCAATCCCAGTGAACCACGGTGTCAATCCCAGTGAACCACATGGTCAATCCCAGTGAACCACGGAGTCAATCCCAGTGAACCACATAGTCAATCCCAGTGAACCACATAGTCAATCCCAGTGAACCACTGAGTCAATCTCAGTGAACCACGGAGTCAAACACAGTGAACCACGGAGTCAATCCCAGTGAACGACTTAGCTAATCCCAGTGGACCACGGAGTCAATCGCAGTGAAGCACATAGTCAATCCCAGCGAACCACGGAGTGAATTCCAGCGGACCACAGAGAAAATCCCAGAGAACCACAGAGTCAATTCCAGCGAACTACGGGGTCAATTCTAGCGTACCACAGAGTCAATCCCAGCGAAACACGGAGTCAATCCCAGTGAACCACGGAGTCAATCCCAGGGAACCATTTTGTCAATCCCAGCGAACCACGGAGTAAATCCCAGTGAACCACATAGTCAATCCTAGTGAACCACATAGTCAATCCCAGTGAACCACATAGTCAATCCCAGTGAACCACGGAGTCAATCCCAGTAAACCACATAGTCAATACCAGTGAACCACATAGTCAATACCAGTGAACCACGGAGTCAATCCCAGTGAACCATATAGTCAATCCCAGTGAACCACGGAGTCAATCCCAGTGAACCACATAGTCAATACCAGTAAACCACATAGTCAATCCCAGTGAACCACGGAGTCAATCCCAGTGAACCACGGAGTCAATCCCAGTGAACCACGGAGTCAATCCCAGTGAACCACATGTTCAATCCCAGTGGACCACGGAGTCAATCGCAGTGAAGCACATAGTCAATCCCAGCGAACCACGGAGTGAATTCAAGCGGACCACAGAGAAAATCCCAGAGAAACACAGAGTCAATTCCAGCGAACTACGGGGTCAATTCTAGCGTACCACGGAGTCAATCCCAGCGAACCACGGAGTCAATCCCAGTGAACCACGGAGTCAATCCCAGCGAACCACATAGTCAATCCCAGCGAACCACTTTGTCAATCCCAGCGAACCCCGGATTCATTCCCAGTGAAACACGGAGTCGATCCACGCTAACCACATAGTCAATCCCAGCGAACCACGGATTCAATCCCAGCGAACCATGGATTCAATCCCAGTTAACCACGGATTCAATCCAGGCGAACCACATAGTCAATCCCAGCGAGCCAAGGATTCAATCCCAGTGAACCACGGGGTCAATCCCAGGGAACCATATAGTCAATCCCAGCGAACCACGGATTCAATCCCAGTGAAACACGGAGTCAATCCCAGTGGACCACATAGTCAATCCCAGTGAACCACGGAGTCAATCCCAGTGAAACACATAGTCAATCCCAGTGGACCACATAGTCAATCCCAGTGAACCACGGAGTCAATCCCAGCGAACCACATAGTCAATCCCAGTGAACCACATAGTCAATCCCAGTGAACCACGGAGTCAATTCCAGCGAACCACGGGGTCAATTCTAGCGTACCACGGAGGCAAACCCAGCGAACTATGGGGTCAAATCTAGCGTAGCACGGTGTCAATCCCAGCGAACCACGGAGTCAATCCCAGTGAACCATGGAGTCAATCCCAGTGATCCACGGAGTCAATCCCAGCGAACAACTTTGTCAATCCAAGCGAACCAAGGTGTTAATTCCAGCGGAACACAGAGAAAATCCCAGAGAACCACAGAGTCCATTCCAGCGAACTACGGGGTCAATTCTAGCGTACAACGGAGTCGATCCCAGCGAACCACATAGTCAATCCAAGCTAACCACGGATGAAATCCCAGCGAACCACATAGTCAATCCCAGCGAGCCCCGGATACAATCCCAGTGAACCACGGAGTCAATCCCAGCTAACCACATAGTCAAATCCAGCGAACCAAGGATTCAATCCCACTGAAACACGGAGTCAATGCCAGTGGACAACATAGTCAATCCCAATGAACCACGGAGTAAATCCCAGTGAACCACAGAGTCAATCGCAGTGAACCACAGAGTCATTTCTAGCGTACCACGGAGTAAATCCCAGCGAACCACGGAGTCAATGCCAGTGAACCACATAGTCAATCCCAGTGAACCACATAGTCAATCCCAGTGAAGGACGGAGTCAAGCCCATGTGAACTACGGAGTCAATCCCAGTGAACAACATAGTCAATCCCAGTGAACCACCGAGACAATCCCAGTGAACCACGGAGTCAATCCCAGTGGACCACGGAGTCAATCCCAGTGAACCACGGAGTAAATCCCATTGAACCACGGAACCAATCTCAGTGAATCACATAGTCAATCCCAGTGAAGCACGGAGTCAATCCCAGTGAACCACATAATCAATCCAAGTGAACCACATAGTCAATCCCAGTGAACCACGGAGTCAATCCCAGTGAACCACGGAGTCAATGCCAGTGAACCAAATAGTCAATCCCAGTGAACCACGGAGTCAATTCAAGCGAACCACGGAGTCAATCCCAGTGAACTACATAGACAATCCCAGTGAACCACGGAGTCAATCCCAGTGAACCACATAGTCAATCCCAGTGAACCACGGAGGCAATCCCAGCGAAGCACATAGTCAATCCCAGTGAACGACGGAGTCAATACCAGTGAACCACGGAGTCAATCCCAGTGAACCACTGAGTCAATCCCAGTGAACCACGGAGTCAATCCCAGTGAACTACATAGACAATCCCAGTGAACCACGGAGTCAATCCCAGTGAACCACTGAGTAAATTCCAGTGAACCACATAGTCAATCCCTGTGAACCACGGAGTCAATCACAGCGAATCATATAGTCAATCCCAGCGAACCACATAGTCAATCCAAGTGAACCACATAGTCAATCCTAGTGAACCACGGAGTCAATCCCAGTGAAACACATAGAAAATCTCAGTGAACCACGGAGTCAATCCCAGTGAACCACGGAGTCAATCACAGTGAACCACATAGTCAATCCCAGTGAACTACGGAGTCAATCCCAGTGAACCACATAGTCAATACCAGTGAACGACGGAGTCAATCACAATGAACCACGGGGTCAATTCTAGCGTACCACGGAGTCAATCCCTGTGAACCACGGAGTAAATCCCGGTGAACCACAGAGTCAATCTCAGTGAACCACGGAGTCAATCCTAGTAGACCACATAGTCAATCCCAGTGAACCACGGAGTCAATCCCAGTGAACAACATAGTCAATCACAGTGAACCACAGAGTCAATCCCAGTGCACCACGGGGTCAATCCCAGTGAACCAGGGAGTCAATCCCAGTGAACCACATAGTCAATCCCAGTGAACCACGTAGTCAATCCCAGTGAACCACGGAGTCAATCCCAGTGAACCACTGAGTCAATCCCAGTGAACCACGGGGTCAATGCTAACGTACCACGGAGTCAATACCAGCGAAGCACATAGTCAATCACAGTGAACCAAATAGTCAATCCCAGTGAACCACGGAGTCAATCCCAGTGAACCACGGGGTCAATTCTAACATACCACGGAGTCAATCCCAGTGAACCATATAGTCAATCCCAGTGAACCACGGAGTGAATCCCAGTGAACCACATAGTCAATCCCAGTGGACCACGGAGTCAATCCGAGTGAACCACATAGTCATTCCCAGTGAACCACGGAGTCAATCACAGTGAACCACGGAGTCAATCCCAGTGAACCACATGGTCAATCCCAGTGAACCACGGAGTCAATCCCAGTAAACCACATAGTCAATCCCAGTGGACCACGGAGTCAATCGCAGTGAAGCACATAGTCAATCCCAGCGAACCACGGAGTGAATTCAAGTGGACCACAGAGAAAATCCCAGAGAACCACAGAGTCAATTCCAGCGAACTACGGGGTCAATTCTAGCGTACCACGGAGTAAATCCCATTGAACCACGGAGCCAATCCAAGTGAATCACATAGTCAATCCCAGTGGACCACGGAGTCAATCCCAGTGAAGCACGGAGTAAATCCCATTGAACCACGGAGCCAATCCCAGTGAATCACATAGTCAATCCCAGTGAAGCACGGAGTCAGTCCAAGTGAACCACATAGTCAATCCCAGTGAACCACGGAGTCAATCCCAGTGAACCACGGAGTCAATCCCAGCGAACCTCAGATTCAAACCCAGTGAACCACGGAGTCAATCCCAGTGAACTACATAGACAATCCCAGTGAACCACGGAGTCAATCCCAGTGAACCACATAGTCAATCCCAGTGAACCACAGAGTAAATCCCAGCGAAGCACATAGTCAATCCAAGTGAACCACGGAGTCAATCCCAGTGAACAACATAGTCAATCACAGTGAACCACAGAGTCAATCCCAGTGAACCACGGGGTCAATCCCAGTGAACCAGGGAGTCAATCCCAGTGAACCACATAGTCAATCCCAGTGAACCACGGAGTCAATCCCAGTGAAGCACGGAGTCAATCCCAGTGAACCACTGAGTCAATCCCAGTGAACCACGGGGTCAATGCTATTGTACCACGGAGTCAATACCAGCGAAGCCCATAGTCAATCACAGTGGACCAAATAGTCAATCCCAGTGAACCACGGAGTCAATCCCAGTGAACCACGGGGTCAATTCTAACGTACCACGGAGTCAATCCCAGTGAAACATATAGTCAATCCCAGTGGACCACGGAGTCAATCGCAGTGAAGCACATAGTCAATCCCAGTGAACCACATAGTCAATCCCAGTGGACCACGGAGTCAATCCGAGTGAACCACAGTCATTCCCAGTGAACCACGGAGTCAATCCCAGTGAACCACGGAGTCAATCCAAGTGAACCACCGAGACAATCCCAGTGAACCACGGAGTCAATCCCAGTGGACCACGGAGTCAATCCCAGTGGACCACGGAACCAATCCCAGTGAACCACGGAGTCAATCCCAGTGAACCAAATAGACAATCCCAGTGAACCACGGAGTCAATTCAAGCGAACCACGGGTTCAATACCAGTGAACCACATAGTCAATCCCAGTGAAGCATGGAGTCAATCCCAGTGAACCACATAATCAAACCCAGTGAACCACGGAGTCAATCCCAGTGAACCACATAGTAAATCCCAGTGAATCACGGAGTCAATCCCAGTGAATCACGGAGTCAATCCCAGAGAACCACAAAGTCAATCCCAGTGAACCACACAATCAATCCCAGTGAACAACATAGTCAATCACAGGGAAGCATGGAGTCAATCCCAGCGAAACACGGAGTCAATTCTAGCGTACCACGGAGTCAATTCCAGTGAACCATATTGTCAATCCCATTGAACCACGGAGTCAATCCCAGTGAACAACTGAGTTAATCCCAGTGAACCATTGAGTCAATTCCAGTGAACCACATAGTCAATCCCTGTGAACTGCGGAGTCAATCCCAGCGAATCATATAGTCAATCCCAGCGAACCACATAGTCAATCCTAGTGAACCACCGAGACAAGCCCAGTGAACCACGGAGTCAATCCCAGTGAACCACGGAGTCAATCCCAGTGAACCACGCAATCAATCTCAGTGAACCACATAGTCAATCCCAGTTAATCACGGAGTCAATCCCAATGAACCACATAGTCAATCCCAGTGAATCACGGAGTCAATCCCAGTGAACCACGGAGTCAATTCCAGTGAACCACGGAGTCAATTCCAGTGAACCATATAGTCAATCCCAGTGGACCACGGAGTCAATCCCAGTGAACCATATTGTCAATCCCATTGAACCACGGAGACAATCCGAGTGAACCACGGAGCAAATCCCATTGAACCACGGAGCCAATCCCAGTGAATCAAGTAGTCAATCCCAGTGAAGCAAGGAGTCAATCCCAGTGAACCACATAGTCAATCCAAGTCAAACACATAGTCAATCCCAGCGAACCACGGAGTCAATCCCAGCGAACCTCAGATTCAAACCAAGTGAACCACGGAGTCAATCCCAGCGAAACAGGGAGACAATTCTAGCGTACCACGGAGTAAATCCCAGCGAACCAAGGACTCAATCCCAGTGAACCACGGAGTCAATCCCAGTGAACCACGGAGTCAATCCCAGTGAACCACGGAGTCAATCCCAGTGAACTACATAGACAAACCCAGTGAACCACGGAGTCAATCCCAGTGAACCACATAGTCAATCCCAGTGAACCACGGAGTCAATCCCAGCGAAGCACATAGTCAATCCCAGTGAACCACGGAGTCAAACCCAGTGAACCACTGAGTCAATACCAGTGAACCACTGAGTCAATCCCAGTGAACCACGGAGTCAATCCCAGTGAACTACATAGACTATCCCAGTGAACCACGGAGTCAATCCCAGTGAACCACATAGTCAATCCCTGTGAACCACGGTGTCAATCCCAGTGAACCACTGAGTCAATCCCAGTGAACCACATAGTCAATCCCTGTGAACCACGGTGTCAATCCCAGCGAATCATATAGTAAATACCAGCGAACCACATAGTCAATCCAAGTGAACCACATAGTCAATCCTAGTGAACCACGGAGTCAATCCCAGCGAATCATATAGTCAATCCCTGTGAACCACGGAGTCAATCCCAGCGAATCATATAGTCAATCCCAGCGAACCACATAGTCAATCCAAGTGAACCACATAGTCAATCCTAGTGAACCACGGAGTCAATCCCAGTGAAACACATAGTCAATCCCAGTGAACCACATAGTCAATACCAGTGAACGACGGAGTCAATCCAAATGAACCACGGGGTCAATTCTAGCGTACCACGGAGTCAATCCCTGTGAACCACGGAGTAAATCCCGGTGAACACAGAGTCAATCTCAGTGAACCACGGAGTCAATCCTAGTAGACCACATAGTCAATCCCAGTGAACCACGGAGTCAATCCCAGTGAACAACATAGTCAATCACAGTGAACCACAGAGTCAATCCCAGTGAACCACGGGGTCAATCCCAGTGAACCAGGGAGTCAATCCCAGTGAACCACATAGTCAATCCCAGTGAACCACGGAGTCAATCCCAGTGAACCACATAGTCAATCCCAGTGAACCACGGAGTCAATCCCAGCGAAGCACATAGTCAATCCCAGTGAACCACGGAGTCAATCCCAGTGAACCACTGAGTCAATCCCAGTGAACCACTGAGTCAATCCCAGTGAACCACGGAGTCAATCCCAGTGAACCACGGAGTCAATCCCAGTGAACCACATAGTGAATCCCAGTGAACCACGGAGTCAATCCCAGTGAATCACATAGTCAATCCCAGTGAACCACATAGTGAATCCCAGTGAACCAAGGAGTCAATCCCAGTGAACCACTGAGTCAATCCCAGTGAACCACATAGTCAATCCCTGTGAACCACGGAGTCAATCCCAGCGAATCATATAGTCAATCCCAGCGAACCACATAGTCAATCCAAGTGAACCACATAGTCAATCCTAGTGAACCACGGAGTCAATCCCAGTGAACTACTGAGTCAATCCAAGTGAACCACTGAGTCAATCCCAGTGAACCACGGAGTCAATCCAAGTGAAACACATAGAAAATCTCAGTGAACCACGGAGTCAATCCCAGTGAACTACATAGACTATCCCAGTGAACCACGGAGTCAATCCCAGTGAACCACATAGTCAATCCCAGTGAACCACATAGTCAATCCCAGTGAACCACGGAGTCAATCCCAGTGAACCACTGAGTCAATCCCAGTGGACCACATAGTCAATCCCTGTGAACCACGGAGTCAATCCCAGCGAATCATATAGTCATTCCCAGCGAACCACATAGTCAATCCAAGTGAACCACATAGTCAATCCTAGTGAACCACGGAGTCAATCCCAGTGAACTACTGAGTCAATCCAAGTGAACCACTGAGTCAATCCCAGTGAACCATGGAGTCAATCCCAGTGAAACACATAGAAAATCTCAGTGAACAACGGAGTCAATCCCAGTGAACAACATAGTCAATCCCAGTGAACCACATAGTCAATCCCAGTGAACCACGGAGTCAATCCCAGTGAACGACATAGTCAATACCAGTGAACGACGGAGTCAATCCCAATGAACCACGGGGTCAATTCTAGCGTACCACGGAGTCAATCCCTGTGAACCACGGAGTCAATCCTAGTAGACCACATAGTCAATCCCAGTGAACCACGGAGTCAATCCCAGTTAACAACATAGTCAATCACAGTGAACCACAGAGTCAATCCCAGTGAACCACGGGGTCAATCCCAGTGAACCAGGGAGTCAATCCCAGTGAACCACATAGTCAATCCCAGTGAACCACGGAGTCAATCCCAGTGAAGCACATAGTCAATCCCAGTGAACCACGGAGTCAATCCCAGTGAACCACATGGTCAATCCCAGTGAACCACGGGGTCAATGCTAACGTACCAGGGAGTCAATCCCAGTGAACCACATAGTCAATCCCAGTGGACCACGGAGTCAATCGCAGTGAAGCACATAGTCAATCCCAGCGAACCACGGAGTGAATTCAAGTGGACCACAGAGAAAATCCCAGAGAACCACAGAGTCAATTCAAGCGAACTACGGGGTCAATTCTAGCGTACCACGGAGTAAATCCCATTGAACCACGGAGCCAATCCCAGTGAATCACATAATCAATCCCAGTGGACCACGGAGTAAATCCCAGTGAACCACGGAGTAAATCCCATTGAACCACGGAGCCAATCCCAGTGAATCACATAGTCAATCCCAGTGAAGCACGGAGTCAGTCCAAGTGAACCACATAGTCAATCCCAGTGAACCAGGGAGTCAATCCTAGTGAACCACGGAGTCAATCCCAGCGAACCTCGGATTCAAACCCAGTGAACCACGGAGTCAATCCCAGTGAACTACATAGACAATCCCAGTGAACCACGGAGTCAATCCCAGTGAACCACATAGTCAATCCCAGTGAACCACGGAGTCAATCCCAGCGAAGCACATAATCAATCCAAGTTAACCACGGAGTCAATCCCAGTGAACCACTGAGTCAATTCCAGTGAACCACATAGTCAATCCCAGTGAACCACGGAGTCAATCCAAGCGAATCACATAGTCAATCCCAGCGAACCACATAGTCAATCCAAGTGAACCACATAGTCAATCCTAGTGAACCACGGAGTCAATCCCAGTGAACCACTGAGTCAATCCAAGTGAAGCACGGAGTCAATCCCAGTGAACCACATAGTCAATCCAAGTGAACCACGGAGTCAATCCCAGTGAACCACATAGACAATCTCAGTGAACCACGGAGTCAATCCCAGTGAACAACATAGTCAATCATGGTGAACCACAGAGTCAATCCCAGTGAATCAGGGGGTAAATTCCAGTGAACCACGGAGTCAATCCCAGTCAACCACATAGTCAATCCCAGTGAACCACGAAGTCAATCCCAGTGAACCACATAGTCAATCCCAGTGAACCACATAGTCAATACCAGTGAACGACGGAGTCAATCCCAATGAACCACGGGGTCAATTCTAGCGTACCACGGAGTCAATCCCAGCGAACCACGGAGTCAATCCCAGTGAACCACATTGTCAATCGCAGTGAACCACGGAGTCAATCCCAGTAGACCACATAATCAATCCCAGTGAACCACGGAGTCTATCCCAGTGAACCACATAATCAATCCCAGTGAAGCACATAGACAATCCCAGTGAACCACGGAGTCAATCCCAGTGAACCACGGAATCAATCCCAGTGAACCACGGGGTCAATGCTAACGTTCCACGGAGTCAATACCAGCGAAGCACATAGTCAATATCAGTGAACCAAATAGTCAATCCCAGTGAACCACGGGGTCAATTCTAACGTACCACGGAGTCAATCCCAGTGAACGACATAGTCAATACCAGTGAACGACGGAGTCAATCCCAATGACCCACGGGGTCCATTCTAGCGTACCACGGAGTCAATCCCAGTGAACCACAGAGTCAATCCCAGTGAAGCACATAATCAATCCCAGTGAACCACGGAGTCAATCCCAGTGAACCACATAGTCAATCCCAGTGAACCACGGAGTCAATCCCAGTGAACCACATAGTCAATCACAGTGAACCACATAGTCTATCCCAGTGAACCACGGAGACAATGCCAGTGAACCACTGAGTCAATCCCAGTGAACCACGGGGTCAATGCTAACGTACCACGGAGTCAATACCAGTGAACGACGGAGTCAATCCCAATGACCCACGGGGTCCATTCTAGCGTACCACATAGTCAATCCCAGTGAACCACATAGTCATTCCCAGTGAACCACATAGTCAATCCCAGTGAAGCACGTAGTCAATCCCTGTGAACCACATAGTCAATCCCAGTGAACCAGTGAGTCAATCTCAGTGAACCACTGGGTCAATACCAGTGAACCACGGAGTCAATCCAAGTGAACCACTGAGTCAATCCCAGTGAACCAAGGAGTCAATCCCAGTGAACCACATAGTCAATCCCAGTGAACCACATAGTTATTCCCAGTGAACCACATAGTCAATCCCAGTGAACCAGTGAGTCAATCTCAGTGAACCACGGGTCAATTCTAGCGTACCACGGAGTAAATCCCATTGAACCACGGAGCCAATCCCAGTGAATCACATAGTCAATCCCAGTGAAGCACGTAGTCAATCCCAGTGAACCACATAGTCAATCCCAGTGAACCAGTGAGTCAATCTCAGTGAACCACGGGGTCAATCCCAGTGAACCACGGAGTAAATCTCAGTGATCCACGGAGTCAATCCAAGTGAACCACTGCGTCAATGCCAGTGAACCAAGGAGTCAATCCCAGTGAGCCACGGAGTCAATCCGTGTGAACCACTGAGTCAATCCCAGTGAACCACTGAGACAATCCCTGTGAACCACTGCGTCAATCCCAGTGGACCACGGGGTCAATGCTAACGTACCACGGAGTCAATACCAGCGAACCACGGAGTCAATCCCAGTGAACCACGGAGTCAATCCCAGTGAACCACATAGTCAATCCCAGTTAACCACATAGTCATTCCCAGTGAACCACATGGTCAATCACAGTGAAGCACGTAGTCAATCCCTGTGAACCACATAGTCAATCCCAGTGAACCAGTGAGTCAATCTCAGTCAACCACGGGGTCAATCCCAGTGAACC
This sequence comes from Acanthosepion esculentum, assembly GCA_964036315.1. Lineage (NCBI taxonomy): Eukaryota > Metazoa > Mollusca > Cephalopoda > Sepiida > Sepiidae > Acanthosepion > Acanthosepion esculentum. The sequence goes on along the minus strand of OZ038499.1, from coordinate 105,611,912 downwards.
ACGGAGTCAATCCCAGTGATCCACGGAGTCAATCCAAGTGAACCACTGAGTCAATCCCTGTGAACCAAGGAGTCATTCCCAGTGAACCACATAGTCAATCCCAGTGAACCACATAGTCAATCCCAGTGAAACACGTAGTCAATCCCAGTGAGCCACATAGTCAATCCCAGTGAACCAGTGAGTCAATCTCAGTGAACCACGGGGTCAATCCCAGTGAACCACGGAGTCAATCCCAGTGAACCACATAGTCAATCTCAGTGAACCACATAGTCAATCCCAGTGAACCACGGAGTCAATCCAAGTGGACAACATAGTTAATCACAGTGAACCACGGATTCAATGCCACTGCACCACATAGTCAATCCCAGTGAACCACGGAGTCAATCCCAGTGAACTACATATACAATCCCAGTCAACCACGGAGTCAATCTCAGTGAACCACATAGTCAATCCCAGTGAACCACGGAGTCAATCCCAGTGAACCACTGAGTCAATCCCTGTGAACCACTGTGTCAATCCCAATGAACCACTGAGTCACTCCCAGTGCACCAAGGAGTCAATCCCAGTGAACCACATAGTCAATCCCAGTGAACCACGGAGTCAATCCCAGTGAACCACATAGTCAATCCCAGTGAACCACGGAGTCAATCCCAGTGAACCACGGTGTCAATCCCATTGGACCACATAGTCAATCCCAGTGAACCACGGAGTCAATCCCAGTGAACCACATAGTCAATCCCAGTGGACCACATAGTCAATCCCAGTGAACCAGTGAGTCAATCTCAGTGAACCACGGGGTCAATCCCAGTGAACCACGGAGTCAATCTCAGTGATCCACGGAGTCAATCCAAGTGAACCACTGAGTCAATCCCAGTGAACCAAGGAGTCAATCCCAGTGAACCACATAATCAATCCCAGTGAACCACATAGTCATTACCAGTGAACCACATAGTCAATCCCAGTGAAGCACGTAGTCAATCCCAGTGAACCACATAGTCAATCCCAGTGAACCAGTGAGTCAATCTCAGTGAACCACGGGGTCAATCCCAGTGAACCACGGAGTCAATCTCAGTGATCCACGGAGTCAATCCAAGTGAACCACTGAGTCAATCCCAGTGAACCAAGGAATCAATCCCAGTGAAACACTGCGTCAATCCCAGTGAACCACGGGGTCAATGGTAACGTACCACGGAGTCAATACCAGCGAACCACGGAGTCAATCCCAGTGAACCACGGAGTCAATCCCAGTGAACCACATAGTCAATCCCAGTTAACCACATAGTCATTCCCAGTGAACCACATAGTCAATCCCAGTGAAGCACGTAGTCAATCCCTGAGAACCACATAGTCAATCCCAGTGAACCAGTGAGTCAATCTCAGTGAACAACGGGGTCAATCCCAGTGATCCACGGAGTCAATCCAAGTGAACCACTGAGTCAATCTCAGTGAACCAAGGATTAAATCCCAGTGAACCACATAGTCAATCCCAGTGAACCACATAGTCATTCCCAGTGAACCACATAGTCAATCCCAGTGAAGCACGTAGTCAATCCCAGTGAACCACATAGTCAATCCCACTGAACCCGTGAGTCAATCTCAGTGAACCACATAGTCAATCCCAGTGAACCAGGGGGTCAATTCTAGCGTACCACGGAGTCAACCCCAGTGAACCACATAGTCAACCCCAGTGAACCACATAGTCAATCCCAGTGAACCACATAGTCAATCCCAGTGAACCACGGAGTCAATCGCAGTAAACTACATAGACATAGACAATCCCAGTCAACCACTTAGTCAATCCCAGTGAACCACAGAGTCAATCCCAGCGAAGCACATAGTCAATCCCAGTGAACCACGGAGTCAATCCTAGTGAACCACGGAGTCAATCCCAGTGAACCACTGGTGTCAATCCAAGTGAACCACTGAGTCAATCCCAGTCAACCACGGCGTCAATCCCAGTGAACCACATAGTCAATACCAGTGAACAACGGAGTCAATCCCAGTGAACCACGGGGACAATTCTAGCGTACCACGGAGTCAATGCCAGCGAACCACGGAGTCAATCCCAGTGAACCACATAGTCAATCCCAGGGAACCACATAGTCAATCGCAGTGAACCACGGAGTCAATCCAAGTAGACCACATAATCAATCCCAGTGAAACACGGAGTCAATCCCAGTGAACAACATAGTCAATCCCAGTGAACCACGGAGTCAATCCCAGTGAACGACATAGTCATTCCCAGTGAACCACGGAGTCAATCCCAGTGGACCACTGAGTCAATCCCAGTGAACCAAGGAGTCATTCCCAGTGAACCACATAGTCAATCCCAGTGAAACACGTAGTCAATCCCAGTGAACCACATAGTCAATCCCAGTGAACCAGTGAGTCAATCTCAGTGAACCACGGGGTCAATCCCAGTGAACCACGGAGTCAATCCCAGTGAATCACGGGGCCAATTCTAACGTACCACGGAGTCAATACCAGCGAACCACGGAGTCAATACCAGTGAACCACGGAGTCAATCCCAGTGAACCACATAGTCAATCCCAGTGAACCACATAGTCAATCCCAGTGAACCCCATAGTCAATCCCAGTGAAGCACGGAGTCAATCTCAGTGAACCACATAGTCAATCCCAGTGTACCAGTGAGTCAATCTCAGTGAACCTCGGGGTCAATCCCAGTGAACCACGGAGTCAATCCCAGTGAACCACAAAATCAATCCCAGTGAACCACGGAGTCAATCCCAGTGCACCACATAGTCAATCCCAGTGAACAACGGAGTCAATCCCCGTGGACCACATAGTCAATCCCAGTGAACCACGGAGTCAATCCCAGTGAACTACATAGACAATCCCAGTGAACCACGGAGTCAATCCCAGTGAACCACATAGTCACTACCAGTGAACGACGGAGTCAATCCCAGTGAAACTCGGGGTCAATTCTAGCGTACCACGGAGTCCATCACAGCAAACCTCGGAGTCAATCCCAGTGAACCACATAGTCAATCCCAGGGAACCACATAGTCAATCGCAGTGAACCACGGAGTCAATCCAAGTAGACCACATAATCAATCCCAGTGAAACACGGAGTCAATCCCAGTGAACAACATAGTCAATCCCAGTGAACCACGGAGTCAATCCCAGTGAACGACATAGTCATTCCCAGTGAACCACGGAGTCAATCCCAGTGGACCACTGAGTCAATCCCAGTGAACCAAGGAGTCATTCCCAGTGAACCACATAGTCAATCCCAGTGAAACACGTAGTCAATCCCAGTGAACCACATAGTCAATCCCAGTGAACCAGTGAGTCAATCTCAGTGAACCACGGGGTCAATCCCAGTGAACCACGGAGTCAATCCCAGTGAATCACGGGGCCAATTCTAACGTACCACGGAGTCAATACCAGCGAACCACGGAGTCAATACCAGTGAACCACGGAGTCAATCCCAGTGAACCACATAGTCACTACAAGTGAACGACGGAGTCAATCCCAGTGAAACTCGGGGTCAATTCTAGCGTACCACGGAGTCCATCCCAGCAAACCTCGGAGTCAATCCCAGTGAACCACGGAGCCAATCCCAGTGAAGCACATAGTCAATCCCAGTGAACCACGGATTGCATCCCAGTGAACCACGGGGTCAATTCTAATGTACCACGGAGTCAATACCAGCGTACGACGGAGTCAATCCCAGTGAACCACGGAGTCAATCCCAGTGAACCACATAGTCAATCCCAGTGAACTATATAGTCAATCCCAGTGAACCACATAGTCAATCCCAGTGAAGCACGGAGTCAATCCCAGTGAACCACATAGTCAACCCCAGTGAACCACGGAGTCAATCCCAGTGAACAACGGAGTCAATCCCAGTGAACCAAAATGTCAATCCCAGTGAACCACGGAGTCAATCCCAGTGCACCACATAATCAATCCCAGTGAACCACGGAGTCAATCCCAGTGGACCACATAGTCAATCCCAGTGAACTACATATACAATCCCAGTGAACCACGGAGTCAATCTCAGTGAACCACATAGTCAATCCCAGTGAACCACGGAGTCAATCCCAGTGAACCACTGAGTCAATCCCTGTGAACCACTGTGTCAATCCCAATGAACCACTGAGTCACTCCCAGTGCACCAAGGAGTCAATCCCAGTGAACCACATAGTCAATCCCAGTGAACCACGGAGTCAATCCCAGTGAACCACATAGTCAATCCCAGTGAACCACGGAGTCAATCCCAGTGAACCACGGTGTCAATCCCATTGGACCACATAGTCAATCCCAGTGAACCACGGAGTCAATCCCAGTGAACCACATAGTCAATCCCAGTGGACCACATAGTCAATCCCAGTGAACCAGTGAGTCAATCTCAGTGAACCACGGGGTCAATCCCAGTGAACCACGGAGTCAATCTCAGTGATCCACGGAGTCAATCCAAGTGAACCACTGAGTCAATCCCAGTGAACCAAGGAGTCAATCCCAGTGAACCACATAATCAATCCCAGTGAACCACATAGTCATTACCAGTGAACCACATAGTCAATCCCAGTGAAGCACGTAGTCAATCCCAGTGAACCACATAGTCAATCCCAGTGAACCAGTGAGTCAATCTCAGTGAACCACGGGGTCAATCCCAGTGAACCACGGAGTCAATCCCAGTGAATCACGGGGCCAATTCTAACGTACCACGGAGTCAATACCAGCGAACCACGGAGTCAATACCAGTGAACCACGGAGTCAATCCCAGTGAACCACATAGTCACTACAAGTGAACGACGGAGTCAATCCCAGTGAAACTCGGGGTCAATTCTAGCGTACCACGGAGTCCATCCCAGCAAACCTCGGAGTCAATCCCAGTGAACCACGGAGCCAATCCCAGTGAAGCACATAGTCAATCCCAGTGAACCACGGATTGCATCCCAGTGAACCACGGGGTCAATTCTAATGTACCACGGAGTCAATACCAGCGAACGACGGAGTCAATCCCAGTGAACCACGGAGTCAATCCCAGTGAACCACATAGTCAATCCCAGTGAACTATATAGTCAATCCCAGTGAACCACATAGTCAATCCCAGTGAAGCACGGAGTCAATCCCAGTGAACCACATAGTCAACCCCAGTGAACCACGGAGTCAATCCCAGTGAACAACGGAGTCAATCCCAGTGAACCAAAATGTCAATCCCAGTGAACCACGGAGTCAATCCCAGTGCACCACATAATCAATCCCAGTGAACCACGGAGTCAATCCCAGTGGACCACATAGTCAATCCCAGTGAACTACATATACAATCCCAGTGAACCACGGAGTCAATCTCAGTGAACCACATAGTCAATCCCAGTGAACCACGGAGTCAATCCCAGTGAACCACTGAGTCAATCCCTGTGAACCACTGTGTCAATCCCAATGAACCACTGAGTCACTCCCAGTGCACCAAGGAGTCAATCCCAGTGAACCACATAGTCAATCCCAGTGAACCACGGAGTCAATCCCAGTGAACCACATAGTCAATCCCAGTGAACCACGGAGTCAATCCCAGTGAACCACGGTGTCAATCCCATTGGACCACATAGTCAATCCCAGTGAACCACGGAGTCAATCCCAGTGAACCACATAGTCAATCCCAGTGGACCACATAGTCAATCCCAGTGAACCAGTGAGTCAATCTCAGTGAACCACGGGGTCAATCCCAGTGAACCACGGAGTCAATCTCAGTGATCCACGGAGTCAATCCAAGTGAACCACTGAGTCAATCCCAGTGAACCAAGGAGTCAATCCCAGTGAACCACATAATCAATCCCAGTGAACCACATAGTCATTACCAGTGAACCACATAGTCAATCCCAGTGAAGCACGTAGTCAATCCCAGTGAACCACATAGTCAATCCCAGTGAACCAGTGAGTCAATCTCAGTGAACCACGGGGTCAATCCCAGTGAACCACGGAGTCAATCTCAGTGATCCACGGAGTCAATCCAAGTGAACCACTGAGTCAATCCCAGTGAACCAAGGAATCAATCCCAGTGAAACACTGCGTCAATCCAAGTGAACCACGGGGTCAATGGTAACGTACCACGGAGTCAATACCAGCGAACCACGGAGTCAATCCCAGTGAACCACGGAGTCAATCCCAGTGAACCACATAGTCAATCCCAGTTAACCACATAGTCATTCCCAGTGAACCACATAGTCAATCCCAGTGAAGCACGTAGTCAATCCCTGAGAACCACATAGTCAATCCCAGTGAACCAGTGAGTCAATCTCAGTGAACAACGGGGTCAATCCCAGTGAACCACGGAGTCAATCCCAGTGATCCACGGAGTCAATCCAAGTGAACCACTGAGTCAATCTCAGTGAACCAAGGATTAAATCCCAGTGAACCACATAGTCAATCCCAGTGAACCACATAGTCATTCCCAGTGAACCACATAGTCAATCCCAGTGAAGCACGTAGTCAATCCCAGTGAACCACATAGTCAATCCCACTGAACCCGTGAGTCAATCTCAGTGAACCACATAGTCAATCCCAGTGAACCAGGGGGTCAATTCTAGCGTACCACGGAGTCAACCCCAGTGAACCACATAGTCAACCCCAGTGAACCACATAGTCAATCCCAGTGAACCACATAGTCAATCCCAGTGAACCACGGAGTCAATCGCAGTAAACTACATAGACATAGACAATCCCAGTCAACCACTTAGTCAATCCCAGTGAACCACAGAGTCAATCCCAGCGAAGCACATAGTCAATCCCAGTGAACCACGGAGTCAATCCTAGTGAACCACGGAGTCAATCCCAGTGAACCACTGGTGTCAATCCAAGTGAACCACTGAGTCAATCCCAGTCAACCACGGCGTCAATCCCAGTGAACCACATAGTCAATACCAGTGAACAACGGAGTCAATCCCAGTGAACCACGGGGACAATTCTAGCGTACCACGGAGTCAATCCCAGCGAACCACGGAGTCAATCCCAGTGAACCACATAGTCAATCCCAGGGAACCACATAGTCAATCGCAGTGAACCACGGAGTCAATCCAAGTAGACCACATAATCAATCCCAGTGAAACACGGAGTCAATCCCAGTGAACAACATAGTCAATCCCAGTGAACCACGGAGTCAATCCCAGTGAACGACATAGTCATTCCCAGTGAACCACGGAGTCAATCCCAGTGAACCAAGGAGTCATTCCCAGTGAACCACATAGTCAATCCCAGTGAAACACGTAGTCAATCCCAGTGAACCACATAGTCAATCCCAGTGAACCAGTGAGTCAATCTCAGTGAACCACGGGGTCAATCCCAGTGAACCACGGAGTCAATCCCAGTGAATCACGGGGCCAATTCTAACGTACCACGGAGTCAATACCAGCGAACCACGGAGTCAATACCAGTGAACCACGGAGTCAATCCCAGTGAACCACATAGTCAATCCCAGTGAACCACATAGTCAATCCCAGTGAACCCCATAGTCAATCCCAGTGAAGCACGGAGTCAATCTCAGTGAACCACATAGTCAATCCCAGTGTACCAGTGAGTCAATCTCAGTGAACCTCGGGGTCAATCCCAGTGAACCACGGAGTCAATCCCAGTGAACCACAAAATCAATCCCAGTGAACCACGGAGTCAATCCCAGTGCACCACATAGTCAATCCCAGTGAACAACGGAGTCAATCCCCGTGGACCACATAGTCAATCCCAGTGAACCACGGAGTCAATCCCAGTGAACTACATAGACAATCCCAGTGAACCACGGAGTCAATCCCAGTGAACCACATAGTCACTACCAGTGAACGACGGAGTCAATCCCAGTGAAACTCGGGGTCAATTCTAGCGTACCACGGAGTCCATCCCAGCAAACCTCGGAGTCAATCCCAGTGAACCACATAGTCAATCCCAGGGAACCACATAGTCAATCGCAGTGAACCACGGAGTCAATCCAAGTAGACCACATAATCAATCCCAGTGAAACACGGAGTCAATCCCAGTGAACAACATAGTCAATCCCAGTGAACCACGGAGTCAATCCCAGTGAACGACATAGTCATTCCCAGTGAACCACGGAGTCAATCCCAGTGGACCACTGAGTCAATCCCAGTGAACCAAGGAGTCATTCCCAGTGAACCACATAGTCAATCCCAGTGAAACACGTAGTCAATCCCAGTGAACCACATAGTCAATCCCAGTGAACCAGTGAGTCAATCTCAGTGAACCACGGGGTCAATCCCAGTGAACCACGGAGTCAATCCCAGTGAATCACGGGGCCAATTCTAACGTACCACGGAGTCAATACCAGCGAACCACGGAGTCAATACCAGTGAACCACGGAGTCAATCCCAGTGAACCACATAGTCACTACAAGTGAACGACGGAGTCAATCCCAGTGAAACTCGGGGTCAATTCTAGCGTACCACGGAGTCCATCCCAGCAAACCTCGGAGTCAATCCCAGTGAACCACGGAGCCAATCCCAGTGAAGCACATAGTCAATCCCAGTGAACCACGGATTGCATCCCAGTGAACCACGGGGTCAATTCTAATGTACCACGGAGTCAATACCAGCGAACGACGGAGTCAATCCCAGTGAACCACGGAGTCAATCCCAGTGAACCACATAGTCAATCCCAGTGAACTATATAGTCAATCCCAGTGAACCACATAGTCAATCCCAGTGAAGCACGGAGTCAATCCCAGTGAACCACATAGTCAACCCCAGTGAACCACGGAGTCAATCCCAGTGAACAACGGAGTCAATCCCAGTGAACCAAAATGTCAATCCCAGTGAACCACGGAGTCAATCCCAGTGCACCACATAATCAATCCCAGTGAACCACGGAGTCAATCCCAGTGGACCACATAGTCAATCCCAGTGAACCACGGGGTCAATTCTAACGTACCACGGAGTCAATACCAGCGAACCACGCAGTCAATACCAGTAAACCACGGAGTCAATCCCAGTCAACCACGGAGTCAATCCCAGTGAACTACTGAGTCAATCCCAGTGAACCACGGGGTCAATCCCAGTGAACCATATAGTCAATCCCAGTGAACCACGGAGTCAATCCCAGTGAACAACATAGTCAATCACAGTGAACAACGGAGTCAATCCCGGTAACCACATAGTCAATCCCAGTGAACCACGGAGTCAATCCCAGTGAACTACATATACAATCCCAGTGAACCACGGAGTCAATCCCAGTGAACCACATAGTCAATCCCAGTGAACCACGGAGTCAATCCCAGTGAACCACTGAGTCAATCCCAGTGAACCACTGTGTCCATCCCAGTCAACCACTGAGTCACTCCCAGGGCACCAAGGAGTTAATCCCAGTGAACCACATAGTCAATCCCAGTGAACCACGGAGTCAATCCCAGTGAACCACGGTGTCAATCCCATTGAACCACATAGTCAATCCCAGTGAACCAAGGTGTCAATCCCAGTGAACCACATAGGCAATCCCAGTGAACCACAAAGTCAATCCCAGTGAACCACGGAGTCAATCCCAGTGCACCACATAATCAATCCCAGTGAACCACGGAGTCAATCCCAGTGGACCACATAGTCAATCCCAGTGAACCACGGGGTCAATTCTAACGTACCACGGAGTCAATACCAGCGAAGCACGCAGTCAATACCAGTAAACCACGGAGTCAATCCCAGTGAACCACGGAGTCAATCCCAGTGAACTACTGAGTCAATACCAGCGAAGCACATAGTCAATACCAGTGAACCAAATAGTCAATCCCAGTGAACCACGGGGTCAATTCTAACGTACCACGGAGTCAATCCCAGTGAACGACATAGTCAATACCAGTGAACGACGGAGTCAATCCCAATGACCCACGGGGTCCATTCTAGCGTACCACGGAGTCAATCCAAGTGAACCACAGAGTCAATCCCAGTGAAGCACATAATCAATCCCAGTGAACCACGGAGTCCATCCCAGTCAACCATATAGTCAATCCCAGTGAACCACGGAGTCAATCCCAGTGAACCACATAGTCAATCCCAGTGAACCACGGAGTCAATCCCAGTGAACCACATAGTCAATCACAGTGAACCACATAGTCTATCCCAGTGAACCACGGAGACAATGCCAGTGAACCACTGAGTCAATCCCAGTGAACCACGGGGTCAATGCTAACGTATCACGGAGTCAATACCAGTGAACGACGGAGTCAATCCCAATGACCCACGGGGTCCATTCTAGCGTACCACATAGTCAATCCCAGTGAACCACATAGTCATTCCCAGTGAACCACATAGTCAATCCCAGTGAAGCACGTAGTCAATCCCTGTGAACCACATAGTCAATCCCAGTGAACCAGTGAGTCAATCTCAGTGAACCACTGGGTCAATCCCAGTGAACCACGGAGTCAATCCAAGTGAACCACTGAGTCAATCCCAGTGAACCAAGGAGTCAATCCCAGTGAACCACATAGTCAATCCCAGTGAACCACATAGTCATTCCCATTGAACCACATAGTCAATCCCAGTGAACCAGTGAGTCAATCTCAGTGAACCACGGGTCAATTCTAGCGTACCACGGAGTAAATCCCATTGAACCACGGAGCCAATCCCAGTGAATCACATAGTCAATCCCAGTGAAGCACGTAGTCAATCCCAGTGAACCACATAGTCAATCCCAGTGAACCAATGAGTCAATCTCAGTGAACCACGGGGTCAATCTCAGTGAACCACGGGGTCAATCCCAGTGAACCACGGAGTAAATCTCAGTGATCCACGGAGTCAATCCAAGTGAACCACTGCGTCAATGCCAGTGAACCAAGGAGTCAATCCCAGTGAGCCACGGAGTCAATCCCTGTGAACCACTGAGTCAATCCCAGTGAACCACTGAGACAATCCCTGTGAACCACTGCGTCAATCCCAGTGAACCACGGGGTCAATGCTAACGTACCACGGAGTCAATACCAGTGAACCACGGAGTCAATCCCAGTGAACCACATAGTCAATCCCAGTGAACCACATAGTCAATCCCAGTGAACCACATGGTCAATCCCAGTGAAGCACGTAGTCAATCCCTGTGAACCACATAGTCAATCCCAGTGAACCAGTGAGTCAATCTCAGTCAACCACGGGGTCAATCCCAGTGAACCACGGAGTCAATCCCAGTGATCCACGGAGTCAATCCAAGTGAACCACTGAGTCAATCCCAGTGAACCAAGGAGTAATTCCCAGTGAACCACATAGTCAATCCCAGTGAAACACGGAGTCAATCCAAGTGGACAACATAGTTAATCACAGTGAACCACGGATTCAATCCCACTGCACCACATAGTCAATCCCAGTGAACCACGGAGTCAATCCCAGTGAACTACATATACAATCCCAGTGAACCACGGGGTCAATCCCAGTGAACCACTGAGTCAATCCCTGTGAACCACTGTGTCAATCCCAATGAACCACTGAGTCACTCCCAGTGCACCAAGGAGTCAATCCCAGTGAACCACATAGTCAATCCCAGTGAACCACGGAGTCAATCCCAGTGAACCACATAGTCAATCCCAGTGGACCACATAGTCAATCCCAGTGAACCAAGGAATCAATCCCAGTGAACCACAGAGTCAATCCCAGTGGACCACATAGTCAATCACAGTGAACCACGGACTCAATCCCAGTGAACCACATAGTCAATCACAGTGAACCACATAGTCAATCCCAGTGAACCAGTGAGTCAATCTCAGTGAACCACATAGTCAATCCCAGTGAACCACGGAGTCAATCTCAGTGATCCACGGAGTCAATCCAAGTGAACCACTGAGTCAATCCCAGTGAACCAAGGAGTCAATCCCAGTGAACCACATAATCAATCCCAGTGAACCACATAGTCATTACCAGTGAGCCACATAATCAATCCCAGTGAAGCACGTAGTCAATCCCAGTGAACCACATAGTCAATCCCAGTGAACCAGTGAGTCAATCTCAGTGAACCACGGGGTCAATCCCAGTGAACCACGGAGTCAATCTCAGTGATCCACGGAGTCAATCCAAGTGAACCACTGAGTCAATCCCAGTGAACCAAGGAATCAATCCCAGTGAACCACTGCGTCAATCCCAGTGAACCACTGCGTCAATCCCAGTGAACCACGGGGTCAATGGTAACGTACCACGGAGTCAATACCAGCGAACCACGGAGTCAATCCCAGTGAACCACGGAGTCAATCCCAGTGAACCACATAGTCAATCCCAGTTAACCACATAGTCATTCCCAGTGAACCACATAGTCAATCCCAGTGAAGCACGTAGTCAATCCCTGAGAACCACATAGTCAATCCCAGTGAACCAGTGAGTCAATCTCAGTGAACCACGGGGTCAATCCCAGTGAACCACGGAGTCAATCCCAGTGATCCACGGAGTCAATCCAAGTGAACCACTGAGTCAATCTCAGTGAACCAAGGATTCAATCCCAGTGAACCACATAGTCAATCCCAGTGAACCACATAGTCATTCCCAGTGAACCACATAGTCAATCCCAGTGAAGCACGTAGTCAATCCCAATGAACCACATAGTCAATCCCACTGAACCAGTGAGTCAATCTCAGTGAACCACATAGTCAATCCCAGTGAACCAGGGGGTCAATTCTAGCGTACCACGGAGTCAACCCCAGTGAACCACATAGTCAATCCCAGTGCACCACATAGTCAATCCCAGTGAACCACGGAGTCAATCCCAGTAAACTACATAGACATAGACAATCCCAGTCAACCACTTAGTCAATCCCAGTGAACCACGGAGTCAATCCCAGCGAAGCACATAGTCAATCCCAGTGAACCACGGAGTCAATCCTTGCGAACCACATAGTCAATCCCAGCGAACCACATAGTCAATCCAAGTGAACCACATAGTCAATCCTAGTGAACCACGGAGTCAATCCCAGTGAACCACTGGTGTCAATCCAAGTGAACCACTGAGTCAATCCCAGTCAACCACGGAGTCAATCCCAGTGAACCACATAGTCAATACCAGCGAACAACGGAGTCAATCCCAGTGAACCACGGGGACAATTCTAGCGTACCACGGAGTCAATCCAAGCGAACCACGGAGTCAATCCCAGTGAACCACATAGTCAATCCCAGTGAACCACATAGTCAATCGCAGTGAACCACGGAGTCAATCCAAGTAGACCACATAATCAATCCCAGTGAAACACGGAGTCAATCCCAGTGAACAACATAGTCAATCACAGTGAACCACGGAGTCAATCCCAGTGAACGACGTAGTCAATCCCAGTGAACTACATAGACAATCCCAGTGAACCACGGAGTCAATCCCAGTGAACGACATAGTCATTCCCAGTGAACCACGGAGTCAATCCCAGTGGACCACTGAGTCAATCCCAGTGAACCAAGGAGTCATTCCCAGTGAACCACATAGTCAATCCCAGTGAAACACGTAGTCAATCCCAGTGAACCACATAGTCAATCCCAGTGAACCAGTGAGTCAATCTCAGTGAACCACGGGGTCAATCCCAGTGAACCACGGAGTCAATCCCAGTGAATCCCGGGGCCAATTCTAACGTACCACGGAGTCAATACCAGCGAACCACGGAGTCAATACCAGTGAACCACGGAGTCAATCCCAGTGAACCACATAGTCAATCCCAGTGAACCACATAGTCAATCCCACTGAACCCCATAGTCAATCCCAGTGAAGCACGGAGTCAATCTCAGTGAACCACATAGTCAATCCCAGTGTACCAGTGAGTCAATCTCAGTGAACCTCGACGTCAATCCCAGTGAACCACGGAGTCAATCCCAGTGAACCACAAAATCAATCCCAGTGAACCACGGAGTCAATCCCAGTGCACCACATAGTCAATCCCAGTGAACCACGGAGTCAATCCCCGTGGACCACATAGTCAATCCCAGTGAACCACGGAGTCAATCCCAGTGAACTACATAGACATTCCCAGTGAACCACGGAGTCAATCCCAGTGAACCACATAGTCACTACCAGTGAACGACGGAGTCAATCCCAGTGAAACTCGGGGTCAATTCTAGCGTACCACGGAGTCCATCCCAGCAAACCTCGTAGTCAATCCCAGTGAACCACGGAGCCAATCCCAGTGAAGCACATAGTCAATCCCAGTGAACCACGGATTGCATCCCAGTGAACGACGGGGTCAATTCTAATGCACCACGGAGTCAATACCAGCGAACCACGGAGTCAATCCCAGTGAACCACGGAGTCAATCCCAGTGAACCACATAGTCAATCCCAGTGAACTATATAGTCAATCCCAGTGAACCACATAGTCAATCCCAGTGAAGCACGGAGTCAATCCCAGTGAATCACATAGTCAATCCCAGTGAACCACGGAGTCAATCCCAGTGAACAACGGAGTCAATCCCAGTGAACCACAAAGTCAATCCCAGTGAACCACGGAGTCAATCCCAGTGCACCACATAATCAATCCCAGTGAACCACGGAGTCAATCCCAGTGGACCACATAGTCAATCCCAGTGAACCACGGGGTCAATTCTAACGTACCACGGAGTCAATACCAGCTAACCACGCAGTCAATACCAGTAAACCACGGAGTCAATCCCAGTGAACCACGGAGTCAATCCCAGTGAACTACTGAGTCAATCCCAGTGAACCACGGGGTCAATCCCAGTGAACCATATAGTCAATCCCAGTGAACCACGGAGTCAATCCCAGTGAACAACATAGTCAATCACAGTGAACCACGGAGTCAATCCCGGTAACCACATAGTCAATCCCAGTGAACCACGGAGTCAATCCCAGTGGACCACATAGTCAATCCCAGTGAACCACGGAGTCAATCCCAGTGAACTACATATACAATCCCAGTGAACCACGGAGTCAATCCCAGTGAACCACATAGTCAATCCCAGTGAACCACGGAGTCAATCCCAGTGAACCACTGAGTCAATCCCAGTGAACCACTGTGTCCATCCCAGTCAACCACTGAGTCACTCCCAGGGCACCAAGGAGTTAATCCCAGTGAACCACATAGTCAATCCCAGTGAACCACGGAGTCAATCCCAGTGAACCACGGTGTCAATCCCATTGAACCACATAGTCAATCCCAGTGAACCAAGGTGTCAATCCCAGTGAACCACATAGGCAATCCCAGTGAACCACGGAGTCAATTCCAGCGAACTACGGGCTCAATTCTAGCGTACCACGGAGTCAATCCCAGCAAATCACCGAGTCAATCCCGGCGAACCACATAGTCAATCCCAGTGAACCACGGGGTCAATTCTAACGTACCACGGTGTCAATACCAGCGAACCACGGATTAAATCCCAGTGAACCACAAAGTCAATGCCAGTGAACCACATAGTCAATCCCAGTGAACCACGGAGTCAATCCCAGTGAACCACATAGTCAATTCCAGTGAACCACGGAGTCATTCCCAGTGAACCACGGAGTCAATCCCAGTGAACCATGGAGTCAATCCCAGTGAACCACATAGTCAATCCCAGTGTAACACGGAGTCAATTCCAGTGAACCACATAGTCAATCTCTGTGAACCACGGAGTCAATCCCAGTAGACCACATAGTCAATCACAGTGAACCACGGAGCCAATCCCAGTGAACAACTTAGCCAATCACAGTGAACCACGGAGTCAATCCCAGTGAACCACGGGGTCAATCCCAGTGAGCCACGGAGTCAATCCCAGTGACCCACATAGGTCAATCCCAGTGAACCATGGAGTCAATCCCAGTGAACCACATAGTCAATCCCAGTGAAGCACGGAGTCAATCTCAGTGAACCACATAGTCAATCCCAGTGTACCAGTGAGTCAATCTCAGTGAACCTCGGCGTCAATCCCAGTGAACCACGGAGTCAATCCCAGTGAACCACAAAGTCAATCCCAGTGAACCACGGAGTTAATCCCAGTGCACCACATAGTCAATCCCAGTGAACCACGGAGTCAATCCCAGTGCACCACATAGTCAATCCCAGTGAACCACGGAGTCAATCCCAGTGCACCACATAGTCAATCCCAGTGAACCACGGAGTCAATCCCAGTGACCCACATAGGTCAATCCCAGTGAACCATGGAGTCAATCCCAGTGAACCACATAGTCAATCCCAGTGAAGCACGGAGTCAATCTCAGTGAACCACATAGTCAATCCCAGTGTACCAGTGAGTCAATCTCAGTGAACCTCGGCGTCAATCCCAGTGAACCACGGAGTCAATCCCAGTGAACCACAAAGTCAATCCCAGTGAACCACGGAGTTAATCCCAGTGCACCACATAGTCAATCCCAGTGAACCACGGAGTCAATCCCAGTGCACCACATAGTCAATCCCAGTGAACCACGGAGTCAATCCCAGTGCACCACATAGTCAATCCCAGTGAACCACGGAGTCAATCCCAGTGAACTACATAGACAATCCGAGTGAACCACGGAGTCAATCCCAGCGAAGCAAATAGTCAATCCCAGTGAACCACGGAGTCAATCCCAGTGAACTACATAGACAATTCCAGTGAACCACGGAGTCAATCCCAGTGAAGCACATAGTAAATCCCAGTGAACCACGGAGTCAATCCCAGCGAAGCACATAGTCAATCCCAGTGAACCACGGAGTCAATCCCAGTGACACACTGAGTCAATCCCAGTGAACCAAGGCGTCAATCGCAGTGAATTACATAGTCAATCCCAGTGAACCACGGAGTCAATCCCAGTGAACCACATAATCAATCCCAGTGAACCATATAGTCAATCCCAGTGAAGCACGGAGTCAATCCCAGTGAACCACATAGTCAATCCCAGTGAACCACTGAGTCAATCCCAGTGAACCACGGATTCAATCCCAGTGAACCCCATAGTCAATCCCAGTGAACCACGGAGTCAATCCCAGTTGACCACATAGTCAATCCCAGTGAACCACGGAGTCAATCCCATTGAACTACATAGACAATCCCAGTGAACCACGGAGTCAATCCCAGTGAACAACATAGTCAATCCCAGTGAACCACATAGTCAATCCCAGTGAACCACGGAGTCTATCCCAGTGAACCACTTAGTCAATCCCAGTGAACCACGGAATAAATCTCAGTGAACCACGGAGTCAATCCCAGTGAACCACGGAGTCAATCCCAGTGAACCACATAGTCAATCCCAGTGAACCACGGAGTCAATCCCAGTGAACAACATAGTCAATCACAGTGAACCACGTAGTCAATCCCAGTGGACCGCGGAGTCAATCCCACTGAACCACATAGTCAATCCCAGTGAACTACTGGGTCAATTCTAGCGTACCACGGAGTCAATCCCAGCGAACCACGGAGTCAATCCCAGTGATCCACGGAGCCAATCCCACTGAACCACATAGTCAATCCCAGCGAACCACTTTGTCAATCCCAGCGAACCACGGATTCAATCCCAGTTAAACACGGAGTCGATCTCAGCGAACCACATTGTCAATCCCAGCGAACCACGGATTCAATCCCAGCGAACCATGGATTCAATCCCAGTGAACCACGGAGTCAATTCCAGTGAACCACATAATTAATCCCAGTGAACCACGGAGTCAATCCCAGTGAACCACATAGTCAATCCCAGTGAACCACGGAGCCAATCCCAGCGAAACACGGATTCAATCCCAGTGAAAAAAGGGCAAAAATAATATATATATATATATATATATATATATATATATATATATATATATATATATATATATATATATATACATTTGGTATACTGGCTACCCTGACGATCCGCGTAGGTGAAACCTTGGTAGGTTTGTCTGGCTCTTGAGGTTAACTTACTTAGTTTGCTCTACTTGTTTGCTGCGTATTGAGCACTTTCCTTTGTTATTTTGTCTTTACTCGTATCGGAGTTTTTTTTCCTTTGGATTCTGAACTTAGATTCTAGACGATTTTTCCGCTAGAAGCATATGTTCTTAGTTCATTCTTTTTTTATCTTTTTTTTTTACCATTGGGTATTGGTTTGTTCATTTACAAGCCAAAGCACCTAAGGTTTTACCGGACGAGTATAGCTACTTATATTTATAAGATTATTATACACACACACACACACACACACACACATATATATATACATATATATATATATATATATATATATATATATATATATATATATATATATCATATAAGTTTCATTAAAAACGACTGCTGACATGGTACTGCATGTAAGCTTTTTATTTAATTTTCTTGTGTTCGTATAAGTTTTTTTTATACATACATACATACATACATACATATATATATATATATATATATGAAAATTTGGAAAACCTTTATTTTGACGTTTCAGTGACAATTCAGCGCCATCAGAAAAATAATGTTATTCCAACAAAGTCTATATTTACAATATTAAATATTTTGTTGGAATAAAACGTCGGCTCTTTGTCAAAACATGTCAAAACAGAAGTTCGCCAAATTGTCATATACATTTTCTATTCCGTCATAATCTCAACCTAATTTCCGCTCTCTCTCTCTCTCTCTCGCACTCTCTCTCTCTTGGTCTCTCTCTCACATACACGCACACACGCACGCGCACACACACGCACGCACCCATGTACACATTATTATTATTATTATTATTATTATTATTTGTGTACGCAATGTGTCCTGATTTGTATCCTGTAGAGTCGGGTCCATTTCACTTTATTTTTTGGAATATGAGAGCAAGCCATATGAATATAAAACCATATAACTCAAGTGACTGTCTTCAGCCATAATTTCGACATTTTTTCGCTCATCTGTGAAACTATATTGACCGAACTTTCATGCTCAAACAAATAATAATAATAATAAGAAGAAGAATAAGAAGAAGAAGAAGAAGAAGAAGAAGAAGAAGAAGAAGAAGAAGAACGCTTGCTGTTGATCCATGGTTCGTCTCGCTGAGTGAATTCCCAACAATTGCCTCCTTGTACCAGACTTACGTGGGATTAGTAAATATCTCTCCAGGCTTGTCATAAATCAATCCTTTTAGT
Source organism: Acanthosepion esculentum (assembly GCA_964036315.1). Taxonomy (NCBI): domain Eukaryota; kingdom Metazoa; phylum Mollusca; class Cephalopoda; order Sepiida; family Sepiidae; genus Acanthosepion; species Acanthosepion esculentum. The sequence goes on along the minus strand of OZ038499.1, from coordinate 105,592,940 downwards.
GGGTTTACTTAGCGCCTCTTTTCTTGGCCCTATGCCAGGCTAAGCAAAGTTTAAGAAAGTGCTACGAAGATATCCCAAATTTTCAAGTGATACTATCGGAGAGCAACAATTGGCAAGATAGCCTCGCAATTGGTTCATCACTGGATACCTTTAACCGGACGCTGTATTAAATGAAACTCGGAAATATCGATAAACGTCCGATAAAAATAGCTTGATATTGGGAAAAGTGCTAAACAGCCGACGACATGTAATCGTAGCCAAAAATGGCATCTATTGCACGATATATATATATATATATATATATATATATACACACACACACACACACATATATATATATATATATATATATATATATATATATATATATATATATATATATACAAGGTCATTCAATAAATAAGGTGAATTTTTCGGTATAAGGACTTCTAATACAGATAGAAGCTTACTTTTTTTAATTATTTTTCAACGTAGTCTCCCAGCACTGTCACATACTTTTCCCATCTCTGCACAAGCTTCCGTATTCCCTCAGGATAAAAATATTTGGACTGATGTCTCAGCCAGTCGCTCACAACACTTTTGACTTCATCGTCACTTTTAAACTTCGTGCCTCTCGCGAACGCTTTCAAGGGACCAAACAGGTGAAAGTCTGAAGGAGCATGGTCTGGCTGTAAGGGGGATGAGGGAGCAGTTCCCGGCCGAGCTCGTTGATGGTCTGCACCGTTTGGGCTGCTGTGTGAGGCCTTGCGTTGTCATGATGCAAGATGACTCCTTCTGACTGATGACTCCTGCGTTTGTTCTTTATATCTTTCAAAGTCCTTGCAATGTCATCCACTGTCACCCTTCTGTCAGATTGATTGAGGTCATTGACTGATTCGATCACCTCAGGAGATCTCACTTCTATAGGCCTCCCAAGCTTGTCTTCATGCTCAACACTGCTCCGTCCTTCTTTAAACAATTTAGCCCACTTGTAGACATTTTTTGGCTGAAACATGTGGCACCATACACAGTTGACATTCTCTTATGAATTTCAACTGGTTTGCACCCTTCAGCAACCAAAAACTTGATAATTGACCGCTGTTCAAGCCTGAAGCATGCTTCTTGGTCGGCCATCTTTGTTAATCGCCAAAACTCTCAAGTTTTTTTTTAATCTGCAAAAGAAATTAAATCCATGTGAAAAAGAAGTAAAACAAAATAAAAATAAAAAGAAAGTAAGCATCTATCTGTATTAGAAGTCCTTAAACCGAAACATTCACCTTATTTATTGAATGACCCTCATGTATATATATATATATATATATATATATATATATATATATATATATATATATATATATATATATATATATATATATATACAGGGTGTCCATAAACTTCGTGTGCATTTTTAAAATTTATAACTTTATTTGTATTTGCAATAGAAATAATCTGTCAAAAAAGTTTAATGTACCTAGTTTTAAGTATAGCTAAAATAACTAATGTGATTTCAGGCATTACTGTAAATCAGTTGGCAAATGTTTTCCGTGAAGTGCAAAATCGTATTACCCTTTGTTTTGCTAATGATGGAGGACATGTGGAAACTTCAATAAAATTTCAATAAAACCTTAAAAAATATAGATTTACTTCTATCTAATCCTTTTTACAAATTATTTCTATCGCAAATACAAATAAAGTTATAAATTTTTTAAAGTGCACACGAACTTTATGGGCACCCTGTATACATATATATATATATATATATATATATATATATATATATATATATATATATATATATATATATATATATATATATATATGCAGGCAAGGTACTACGATTAAGCATTTTATTTAATTTTCCTTGTGTTAAGTCTTTTCTTTTTTGGACACAGAATGTGTAGAAATTGTTCAAATGTTCAATAATTACGAGCGCTTTCGGCTATACTTTTAGCCATTATCAAGGATGATCTTATTTATTCAGTTTAATTGAGTGTGAGAGTTGTATATGTGTTTTTAGTGTTATAGAGATGGGGTTTTTTTCGAACACGGTTAGCACATTTTGGCCGTGTTCGTAGTTTATATTGTTAAGTGTTGGCTTTTCCTTTTTTATTATTATGGATTTCATTATTTTTAATTTTTTTTTACATGTGGATGAGGTTAATATGTTTGTATTTTCAACTAGTATGTTTCGGATGGAGTCTGGTAAGTTTGTCTATTTGTTTAAACTGAACAAATAAAATCATCCTTGATAATGGCTAAAAGTGAAAAGGTTTTCTTATTTATTTTCCACTTTACACTCATTCCTAAAACTTTTGTC
>OZ038499.1:105560644-105585644 GCA_964036315.1 Acanthosepion esculentum | reverse complement strand
ATTTGCAGGAATTATTATGCAAAAACAGTTCTTTATTTCGTTTTTTGCCATGATCTTTACTAGTGTCGGATTTTAAATGTCGAATTTTAATATGTCGCCGAAATGAACACATCCAGCAGCATTGAAGACGTTCAATCCATCCGGTAGCATCCCAATTTTGATGAGCAAAATTTGAAAAAAGTATAAAATGAATTTAATCTTTAGTCTATCGGATGCAAGTTAATTTTTCGACACATTGCTGTGAATTAAAAAAAAAATGTCTCTTGGACGGAGAAATATGAAATTTATGAAGTTTATATCAAAGAATAAGATCCCAAAAAAGGCTTCAATTTTAGAATCCAATTGGCTGTTGCAAATTCCGTATGAAATTAACGCATTTCCTTTGAGTTGTTTTGATTTTCTCCTAATGTCACGTTAATGTTTCTCCACAGCTTCCTTTTTTAATATTTCTGAATTGCTTTTGAAAAAGAGTGTCGTTGTTTCCTATTGATTTTTCCTTCTCTTAGACTGTCTAGAGAATCTAGCCTGTTATGCTATTTAACCCATAGATGGGGGAAACAAATTGATTCATACCTTTCCTTAGGGCAATAACGCTAAAGTGAAAGCAATATTCCATACCGATAACATTAAAGCAACTTAGACATTCTTAAGCCAGTTAATTGTTATGGGAAATTTAATCTTCCTGTTATTAGTCCCCGACTCTAACCGAATAACAAATGATTTACGGCGCCTATCCGTGGTGCCACGTTTCTTCATGAAGCAAAATAGATGTTCTTTTTGCATATGGCCTTAGATAAGAATGCCATTCGATATTTTCTCAGCTCATCACAGTCGTTGACTGGTTAGTTTTTAATGTCGGATGCCCCTATACGTAAATATGAACGAAGAGAACACACTACCCACCAACTTACCCAATTTAATGCAAAAAGTAAACTGCTTTTGCAGGGTTAGAATCGGCGGGACCAGTCATCAGCTTTTCTTCAGTGAACTGCCCGAAGATAGAATCATGTCAGTGAGATGAAAAAAAAAAAGATACTACACACTGATCCCAGCCTGAAGTATCTCCCCACGGTAGTAGGATGTGACATAAGGTCGTTTTTAATGTTGGTGCACATCAGCGTACATGCGAGCCAATTCATTGAGTCCATTGTCGCATTGGCATCGGTATTCCCCAATCCTCACCGTCCTCTTTCGTGCAATAAAGGAGATGATGTCGCAGTGGTGAAATCACCGGGACAAGGCATCCCTTCAAAAGCTTTTCTTCATTGAACTACCCGAAGACAGAATCACGACCGAGAGGTGGAAAACAGATACTACACACTGATCCCAGCCGGTGATGAAGGTGATTCGAGTATGCTGAGGTTTCCGAAGCTGCATCGAGAATACTTTTATTGAAAAATATTTTCTGTTTTTGTAAGCTGGACATGTGTCGAATACTTTTTGAAAATAAAATGATTTTTATCTGTTGAATATCTTTATTTTCTGTGATAATTTACTCTGAATTACCTCGCGATAATATATATATATATATATATATATATATATATATATATATATATATATATATATATATATATATATATTGAAGATTTTAGCTTCAGTTTTTGAAACATTGTTATTACTGTGTAGCAAAAAAAACATATTTTAAATTTAATTTATAATATTTATGCTCTGTAAATTTACATTGAGCACTGTTTTGTAAAAATAAAAAAAAATATCAATAAGAACAACGGATTATATATCTTACTATTCTTTCTTTCTTTATATATATATATATATATATATATATATATATATATATATATATATATATATATATATATATATATATATATATATATAACCGTTAATAAATAGCTCAATTTTAAAAACATCTTTCGATTGGAAAAACACATTTATTTCGTCTTCCAGTTTTGATTCTAAAGGAAAAAGTACAGCCTGAAGATGAATGCGTGAAGCATTTGAAAGTACTAGCTGAATTAAAAAATACACCATATCCAGTTTATACATAAGGATCTCATCATTCAGTGGATTATTATTAATATAATGCTTATAATTATGTCTACTAGCGAAGGGATTTCGCCAATAATTGCATTAATATTGCTAATTGACTCAAGGTATGATTAACTCTTTGTAATATATATATATATATATATATATATATATATATATATATATATATATATGTATATATGAAGAAATATAGTTTTAAAGTGTGCTATATTTATGGGATAAAGTGCTCAATATCAGAGATAAAGCGTGTGTAAATCTAAAAGTGAACATAGAAGTCAACACTTAGACGCGACAGTCTGTTTCATGCTAGATGCAATCGGACGATTGCATCTAGCATGAAACAGACTGTCGCCTCTAAGTGTTGACTTCTATGTTCACTTTTATATTTATATATATATATATATATATATATATATATATATATGTAAAATAATTGATTTCCTGTATCATAATTCGATGAACTTTTGTTAAAAAATAATGAAGAAGGGTTTAATTCAGTCTATTTTATAAAAAAAAGTATCCCTCCCATACGAAATCCTATATAAGTATATTAGTAGTATGACTTTCTGGAGACTTCTCGAACTTTCTGAAACCTTAGAAAATTACATAGAGCATTCTAGAATTTATGGAACATTCTAGAAATTGTTTTTGTTTATTTGTAATTTTGAATGTTACGCCATAGCTATAAACTGTTAAATTCGTTCTATTCAAGTACTATTCAATTACATCATTAACAAATTGAAATGTAAAGCTTCTGCAAGTTTGCAATTTTTGTTTATTTATAAGGTTCTATGTTATACTATAGCTATAAACTAAATGTGTTAAAAATACATGTGCTATGCAATTACATCATTATCAAATTCAGAAATAAATCTCCTGAAATATTTTTTAATTTTTTACCCGTATTGCATATATGGTAAAATCGAATTTTCTGTTTGGGGGGTGACTTTTTTCAAGAAGTAAAACAAATACATTTTTCATTACTTTTGGACGAAAGTTCATCGATTTATAACACAGGAACATATGGTTACAAAAATCATAACCCTTATATATATATATATATATATATATATATATATATATATATATGTATATATATATATGTGTGTGTGTGTGTGTGTGTGTGTGTGTGTGTGTGTGTGTGTGTGTACGTGTGTGTGTGTGTGAAAATATATAGAAAAATAAGAAAGAAGCGTTAGGTTAGTAATCCGAAGTTCTTTAGTATTTTTGTTTTTATTTTAAAAAAAACAGTGCTCGATACACAAGTAGAGCCTAGATTATAATATTTTTTTAAAAAAAATATGATTCCATGGCTACATAAGAGTTCTCATGTCTCAAAAACAGAAGCTAAAAACTGAAATTGAAGTTTTTAGCTTCTGTTTTAATTAATTTGAAAGACAATTTGGTGTACGTAGGTCCTTACTTTCCGTACAAACAATTACTTTTATTTCATGGGTCACTTTCGCTGGATTTCGCAATTAATTTCAATTTATTTCCGAGTTATAAAAATTATTAATCATACGAAAAACCTGTCGTCAAAAAAAAAAAAAAACACGTAAAAAACTCCGAAAACAATCGCAGTGAAAAATTTGGAAATAAACATTTCAGGATTGCGGGTTTGGATCTGGCCCAGAATGTTTTTAATTTGATCACGGAGTCGGCCTGATTCAAAAATATGTTGTACTACGGCGTTTAGGAGTAAAGTTGAAAACACGGACTATTTTATTTTGTAACATAGTAATTTGAGAACAGTAATTTTTACATTTGAACATGAGCTATTGAAAGTTAGAAAGTTGTGTCCCTTTGTTTAATTGTGCCTCGCTGTATCGGTCCTTGTCTTAAGCCCCTTTCTATTTTTTCTACATCTACTGAACTCATTTCCTCCGTATTCAGGTCGTTCGCTGCCAGCATAGGTTTCGGATTATTCTAATATCCTTCCCAAATATGACAAGATTGCCGAGCGTTTCCAACAGTTCAATTTTTCTTTTAATCATTTCACTCAAGGAAGGCAATAAAGCCACTAAGATGCAAGGGGGGGGTTACTGAGTGTGAAAGAAACTGAAAGAATTCTTGAGGAGAGAGAGACAGATAGAGGGGAAAAAATAACAGGCTTCAATGTGACAGAAGATGATGATTGACATTGAAAATTTTGGAAACAAGAGGCCGAAAGAGATTTCAACAAGCGATAAGTGTAACTGTACTAGATTGGCGGCATCTGGCATTTGAAATGGCTAGATGTAAATTGTTAGCAGAGAACTACATCTAGTCATTTTAAATGTAAGATGATGAGACCTTGCTGCCAATCTGGTACTTAAGATTATTTAGTAGTAATTAAGTGACCAATATTGCGTAGGACACTCTAGACCAGGAGTGGGCAAACCACGTCTCGTGAACGACAAGTGGCATTTTGACCATTAATATACGGCTTGTGGAAATACAGGCTGTCCATGAAGCTCGTGTGCACTTTAAAAAATTTATAACTTTATTTGTATTTGCGATAGAAATAATTTGTAAAAAGGATTAGAAAGAAGAAAATCTATATTTTTTAAGGTTTTATTGAAATTTTATTTAAGTTGCCACTTGTCCTCCATCATTAGCAATACAAAGGGTAATACGATTTTGCAATTTGCAGAAAACATTTGCCAACTGATTTACAGTAATGCTTGAAATCACATTAGTTATTTTAGCTATACTTAAAACTAGGTACATTAAACTTTATAACATCTTTTACAGATTATTTCTATCGCTAATACAAATAAAGTTATAAATTTTTTAAAGTGCACACGAACTTTATGGACACCCTGTATATATATATATATATATATATATATATATATATATATATATATATATATATATATATATACATATATATATATATATATATAATTCTCGGAGAAAGTGCACACGAACTTTATGGACGCCCTGTATGTTGTCTACGCTCTCTTTTTCATCACAATTAATAGTTTGGCTGCACCTGCTCTAGAGCTTGGGTTAGTGCAGCAATTCGACACGGAATCTATTCCAGAAGTGGTCGAAAGAATTCTGGTGAGATTTTTGGTCGTGCTATCTTGATAGTTGTTCACGGATGTTTGATGCCAGGCCTTGTGGGCAATTAGGCGTTTCTTCCCGTAAATTTATGGTTAGGCTGATGTTGTCAAACGTATTGGCCACACCAATCGTTGGAAATCTCAAAGATGATACTCAAATCATGTTTGGGCAACTTGGGGTCAATGACTTGGTACATTAAATTACTGGAATACCCCTTTCGTTTTAGTCCATGAATAGATGTAAATGGTCAGTAAACCGTTAAATTCATCACAATATTTATTCTTAATCCATCTTTTGGAATGGTTTGGTTTGGTTTGGTTTACGGCATATCAACTTCAATGGGTTATTTAACGCCGACAAAATTTTTATTGCTGGTAACTTTTTTTTTTCAAAAATATATACAGTTTATTTTTTTAAAATTGTATTGCTGATAATAATCTATTGCTGGTAATTTTTCTTGAAAGATTTATTGCTGGTAATAATTTTTACAAAGTATTCTTGTATTAAAACCTATTTTTACAATTTCATATTGTTTTGATCCCAATTTCGGGTTAACTATTTACCCATAGCTGGGACCTTAACAGGTTCTACCACACCGGTTCAGGTTGGACCTTGGAACACCAGCAATTAAGAGGTTGTTCCACGCTCCTCAAAACCTCCTGATCAGAGGCCTTGCTGCTGGACGTACTTTATCGTCTTACCCAGGACGCCTTCTGGAATGGTAATCAAGTATATACATCTATAAAGTTAGAGAAGAAAGTCAACTATTCTATATAGATGTTTTTTTTGTAAATTGCACAAATAAGAAAAGAAGAGATTTGAAGTAACAGACAACAGACAACTGGCTCTACAGAAGAATGATGAGAATAGGGTGCGCGCTGAACATGAGAGCAACGCGATCGATTTAAGAAAATTGGAAACACAATGGAGACTTACACTTAAAACCAGAACGAGACATTTGACATTGACAAGCCAGGTTGAAGGTGAGAGGGACAGAGGAAAACAACCCATGACCTACTTATCGAGCTTGTCTAAATGGTCGGCAGAACAGAGTTAAGAAGAGATAGCGAAAACACAAAATTTACTTAGAGCTACAAAATACAAGAAATTGTGGAGAGTCATGATCGCCAACGCCCGGAAGGGGCACAACACATAGAATAATAACTTCTTTCCCCCCCCCCTTCGCTCTCTCGTTATATTGATTACAAATTCCTTAACGAATGAAACTTAAATTTAGTCTACTCCCCATATGCCGGCTGTAACAGCAAAATTGTCCAAATCGTGTAAAAACGAAATTGTTTAATTGTTAGATTCATCTCTGAACTGTTGTATCTTAGAAATGATTAAAGATATCTTACTGGAATTATCCTAGGTTTTTATAATACTATTGGACTATACTTTGAGCAATAAGAATGTATAATTAATGTCCAAGCTTAACAGAAAAATTGTGATGAAATCGATCGTAAACGAAAATTACATTTTCATCATTAATTAATCATAGCTAAGGATTGGAAGCTCATGAAAGATTGAAATAAAGTTCAAATATATATATATATATATATATATATATATATATATATATATTATTTCCGGATAATTTTCTAACTTATTCAAAAATCATACTGTTCGTTCTCCAACATTTTGATATATATATATATATATATATATATATATATATATATATATATATATATATATATCAAAATTGTCCAATTGTTAGATTACACTCTGAACCATTGTGTCTTAGAAATGATTACTGGAATTGTCTGAGGGTTATATATATATATATATATATATATATATATATATATATATATATATATATATATTATTCCAGGATCATTTTCCAACTTATTCATGATGATCTTCGCCCTCTCTAATCTTCTAATTTTCTGTCTTAGAGTAACAAGGTGACGCACAGGCTTCATGTACAATTTCATTTTCAAGTCTTTTTTCACTGCCCTTTGGACTGTCATAGCTGAAACTCCTCTCTCATCTGCCAAAAGTCTTATAAATTGAAATAGATCTCTTTAGGTCCAAGTTGAAATGATGATCCCTTTTCCTGTTGTGAAATCCTGATCCAGTTTTCCTCTCTACTGTTCCCTCTTTTTAAAACTTATTCACTGTACTCTGGATGGTTCTTGAGTGGACTTTGAAGATGGAAGCCAGAGTATGAATGCTGGTATCATTACTGAAGGCCTGAATGATCTTTTTCCTCTCACCATAGCTTTGGGAAGACGGTGGGGATGACACAAAAGGTTTTAACAGGTTTTCTTTTTAACTGAATAGCTCAAATGTTTTTCAGTGATTCTTACGACAAATGGTGCTAAATGGCTATACGCCTTATCGGAAAACCTGGAAAAAAGAAACTCAATTAGTTTAGTGCTTTCTTTTTACATACTAAATATTTTTGTGGGATAGACAATTATGCTGTGACACGATTGAGATAATTTTGCTGTTACCCTCGGTATGTAGAGTAAGAAACTTGAATAAACTGATAAAGATGTCTGGTATCTTCATCTCAGTCAGTTATGTGCCATGCGTTATACACGCTTAGGCGATCATGTATCTTTCGATACAAGATCAACGAGGTAGATTTTTTTCCCCGCAGTAAGTTGCCATTTCTCTCTGCGGTAGACCAGTTTCCATCTAAGGATTTAGAACCAGGGCTATACTGCTATTTATCCATAGCTGTGGAGAGAGAAGAAGAGTTTTCATACTTTTCCCAAGGGTATTAACACGTAAGTGAATGTAATGGATTCGACTGGGATTCGAACTCGGCTCTCCGATTCCTCAATCTGAGCCGATATCCATTACTTCACCATGACATCGAAATGGAGAGCAAAATCAAGAAATTGGCAAAGTCGGCGACGCCTTTAGCAAAGTAGAAAGTAACAAGAAATTTAAGTATCCAAATAGTAAATTATCAACACGTCAAACAGAATAATAATAGTAAAAAAAAGGCCTACAAATATCTAAAAGTATCCGAAGTGAAATCTGTGAAACAGAATGGACACAAAAAATAATTCAGGTCCTACATTAGAAACATGTTGTTTTCTGAGCACACCGATCTGACAGGGAAGCTAGCCAAACGCCTGTTCAATCCACAGAGTATAGCCGTGTTTTTTATTGCAGCTGTGCTGAGCAGACCTTAGTTACAGTTTCTGGGAAGCAACGTATAATAGGGCGTGATCGATTTCTTGAACAAGGCCAGTCGCTCAAATCCATCGCTCGCATATAACTAGATACTTGCACAACCATCAGCAGCTTCTATTTCACGCATAAAAAGGGGGTTAACTCGTGGTATGGTTTTCAACCATTTTCCAAAGGGGTGCCGAGCGCCTGGCATCGTCTCGACATCAATTCAATAAACAAATCGAACACAGTGAAATCCGAACTTGGTTCTCATAGTCAGAAAGCCAACGTTCTAACCACGCAGCCATGTTCCCATATTTGAGATATAATGAAAGGAATAAATACCAACGTAGTAGCCATTTTCTGACATGTGTCGTTATTCCCAAAGAGTGCAAGGGCAAAATAAAGAAGTCGGTATAAAATGAGGCGGGATTTTATGATAATTTATGATAATTTATAGTATTGTAACCCTGTTTGATATCGATAAAACGTATGTGAAACGAAACAAGAAAAGACAAAGTAGAATAATGGAATACTATTTACGACAGTCAAATAACGATATTTACTCCTTTCTTGCGAAATATAACGAAGTATATATGAATTTATAAAATTAGAAGTAAAAAAAAAAAGATTAACTAATTGTTATGGTCCAGGTTAGGACCAAGGAAAAACAACACGAACACAAGGGTAGAAATAACGAAGTTATATTACACAGAATAATAATACAAAATGTTGAAGGTGTTAGTATGACTGTTAGTCTGGTTTGGAGTGAACTACTATTGTCTCGACTCGATTCCGTCTCGTCCCTCTCTCTTGAGAAGCGCAGTATACATAGTGTTAGGAAGAGTTCATTCTGTAGTTATAGGTAAGGACCCATAACAATAATGTATTATGATTGTGGACAAAGTCTGACAATTATTTAAAGACATTTTTATGTTTATACATTCTTTTTAATAGATACAAATATTTAAGTAAATGCTCTGTTTTATAATAAACAGTATTAAACAACATTTACCGGCCTGAATGTCCGAGAAATTTTCATGGAAAATTTTCATCCTACGACCGGATTCGAACCTGTATTCTATACGGAACCGTCATATAGCCTGACGTGCTTTTTAACCGATTCGGGCACAGAAGAGCGTTTCGGTTAGCAAGGTCGAATTTACCGCCTTTAAACTTCAATCTTCCATGAATCTCTCACGGACATTCATATCTGCTCATGGCGTATCCAAATGTAAACAAATGACGTCACACATTATGAAATGGACAAAGTCCGACAATTATTTGAAGATATTTTTATTATAAACAGAACATTTACTTAAATATTTGTATCTACAAAAAGAATGTATGAACATAAAAATGTCTTAAAAAATAACTAATGTATATAGATGTCTTTTAAAAAAGGCGGAAGTAAGAAAAAATGTCGGGTCCTAGATAAAGATTGTCAGTCTATAGAACCAGGACACGGAAAGAAAGCTCAGAATTGAAAAATATGCAAAGCTGGAGATGCATTAAGAAAAACGTGAAGCAATAGAAGGAACTGAACTAACTGTTATGGTCCAAGGTTAGGGCCAAGGAAGAACAACACGAACACAAGAGTAGGAATAACAAAAATATATTACAACAGAATAATAATACAAGAAGTTGAAGGTGTTAGTATGACTGTCAGTCTGGTTTAGAGTGAACTACTATTGTCTCGACTCGTTCCCGTCTCGACTCGTTCCACTTCGTTCTATCGTCTCTCTTGAGAGGCGCAGTCTTTATAGTGTCAGAAAGAGTTCATTGTCGTTACAGGTAAGATCCCATAACACTAACCAAACAGAAAATTAAGACAGAATAAAACAATAACTACAACGACTATTAATTGTGAATCATGAAGGACATTTGCGATGTGAATAAATATCGGGGAGCTTGGAACAATGAGGAAAACTTTGGAGAAAGAGTCGAAACAATATAGAAGACAACATTATTAAAATCACGAACGAACAATACTAAGGTGAATATTTGCGGAATAAGAAGATTGTTGTCACTTGATCTCCAATGAAAGCCACATTTTTTCATGTAATTTCCCTTCAGATTCTTTGTCATTTCTTTTCTTTTGAAATAATATAAATTTCTAGAAAATATAGTCAAATGATTTACAATTTCATATAAATATGAACAAGTTATGAACAACCATAGATAGATAGATAGATAGATAGATAGATAGAAAATGAACAACTTAGATAGATGGGTAGATAGAAAATGAACAACTTAGATAACGAACAACTTAGATAATGAACAACGTAGATAGATAGATAGATAGATAGATAGATAGATAGATAGATAGATAGATAGATAGATAATGAACAACGTAGATAGATAAATAGATAGATAGATAATGAACAACCTCAGATAGATAGATAGATGGATAATGAACAACCTTAGATAGATAGATAGATAGAAAATGAACAACTTAGATAATGAACAACTTATATAGATAGATAGATAGATAGATAGATAATGAACGACTTAGATAGATACATAGATAGATAGATACATAGATAGATCGGAACACATTGAGAGAGAGAGAGATAGATAGATAAGAACACACTGAGATAGATAGATAGATAGATAGATAGATTGATAGAGAGATAAGAACACATTGAGATAGATAGATAGATAGATAGATAAGAACACATTGAGATAGATATTTAGATAGATAGATGGATAGATAAAAACACATTTTGATAGATAGATAGATAGATAGATAAGAATACATTGAGATAGATAGATAGATAGATAGATAGATAGATGTGAACAGAGATAGATAGATAGATAAGAACACATTGAGATAGATAGATAGATAGATAGATAGATATATAGATAAGAACACGTTGAAATAGATAGATAGATAGATAAGAACACATTGAGATAGATAGATAGATAGATAAGAACACATTGAGATAGATAGATAGATAGATAGATAGATAGATAGATAGATAGATAGATAGATAGATAGATGTGAAATCAATGGACACATGCAGATGTGATTTTGTCAGTTCAGCTCAATGCCGTGGTGTCTGTAGATTAGTATTCGTCTGGGCCGGCAGCCCAAACTGGTTACAATTCTAAATTTTCTTCAATGTGAGAAACTAAATGACCAAGAGCAGCTGGGCAGCCGAGTGGAATTCTTTGATGAGAAAAACATTTTTAGTCGAAAGAATTGTCCCAGGTGAGCGGGAGGAGCCAAATTTAGCCAAAAGTAAGAGAGACCAGCTGAAGAATTTTCAATTAATGATCACTGGTGACTCTTGGGTGAGAGATATGATGTATGTATCTATCTAGCTATCTATTATTAGTCTATGTTCATGTTATTCTCTCTCTCACTCTTTCTCTCACTCTCTCTCTCTGTCTGTCTGTCTGTCTCTCTCTCTCTATATATATATATATATATACATATATATATATATATATATGTATATCGCTGACTGTTCATATCTTTTTTTATTTCCATCTATCTAGAAAGCTATCTCAGTCTGCTCGCATCTCTCTCTCTCACACTCTCTATCTCAATCTCTCTATCTATCTATCTATCTATCTTAGTCTCTATTCATATGTACCCTTCTCTCTTTCACTCTCTTTCTCTATCTATCTATCTATCTATCTATCTATCTATCTATCTATCTATCTATCTATCTATCTATCTATCTCTGTTCACATCTATCTATCTATCTATCTATCTATCTATCTATCTCTGTTCACATCTATCTATCTATCTATCTATCTCTGTTCACATCTATCTATCTATCTATCTATCTATCTATCTATCTCTGTTCACATCTATCTATCTATCTATCTATCTATCTATCTATCTATCTATCTATCTATCTCTGTTCACATCTATCTATCTATCTATCTAGCTATCTATCTATCTATCTATCTATCTATCTATCTATCTGTTTCATTGTGTTCGTATATATCTCGTTATTGATGCCATCTTTCTCTATCGATCTGGTATTCTTAATCCTAATACATTTACCATAATGTACTTTAAACAAAGTCGGTTTTATTACTCGAAATCCATGCATCTATCCGTTCGTATATCTCTTCTTGTGTGTCTGTTAAAGAACTATCATCCTCATCTGGCAAAACCTTTTCAAAACAAGTCCTGCCTCTAATCCTTTCCTCGACTAAAATTGTGATCTTCGCTAACCAAATCCTGGCACGTTCTATTTCTGTCATTCTTTCTTTGGATTTCAATTTCGTACACAACCCCGAAATAAACCAATTGCTCTCAGCTGACCTTCGTCCTGACCTTAAGATCGGCCGATTCTAATTTCACTTTCATTCCCGAACGAAATCAATGTCCGATGAGTTGTTATTTCTCAGTAAGTTCGCAGGGTTTAATAATAATAATAATAATAATAATTGTTTTATAATAATAATAATAATAATAATAATAATAATAATAATAATGTTTTATAATAATAATAATAATAATTGTTCTATTCAAACTAGTATCCTCATTTTTATTGTTTTTTTATTCTTAAGAGAATAATAAAAAATGATATTTAACTTACTCTTCCCATTCTGCTGATTATTTTCTTCTCGTCGACGTCATTTTGAAACATTCGGCGCCTTTTTTCTGGGATTTGACCCACGTAAGTGATTGTAAGTAATCAGAGCCCCCCACCCAGCAATGGCATGCTCCGGATGACACTGAACCGGCTGAAATCCAAGGCTGAAGAACTACTGCCGGAAATGTAGGCAGGTTTTACATCCGGACGGAGCACAGTGGAAGAATCCTTGAAACATAGGATTCCTCGTCGAGAAACAAGTGCAGAAATAGAAGGAGAGCCTCTTTTATTGGTGACAAGAAAGCATTTGATCGGGTATCACATGATGGCCTCTAACACATGCCCAGAGAATTCAGGATAGAAGGAGAGCTTTTACAAGCCATCCACACCCTTTTTGATCACGCCATCAATGCAGCTTTCTTGAGTAACCAAGTGGGAAATTTCTTCCAAGCGATTATCGGGGTTAAACAGGAATAATTACTCTCACCATAAATCTTGCGGGGGCTGTGTGGCAATTTTTGTCCTTTATGCCTACATGAAAAACTGCACATCATTAAGTTTCTAAATAGTGAAAAGTTATTAAACCACAGACATGAGTTAACGGTTTTCTGCCGACATCAACAAATTTTCGCATTAAATAATTAATAAATAGATATAAACAAATAAAGTCTATAGTTTAAAAACCTTAAAAGCTCAGCCCAATAATTAATGAGAAAAACCCTTTGTTGAAGTAGAAAAAAAAAGCCATCTGAATAAACAAATAAATAAACAGATTAAACAGATGATAAAGAAACACAACCTTCTCGATACTTAACGACCTGCAGCAAAGCCATAAAAAATTGCCTTTTGACCAGCTTAATCTACTATCAGTCTTGAAATAGACCCCCCATTGTAACTTGACATACATTTTTCGAAGGGGACTGGTCTGTAGATAAAAATTAATTCTTAGCTCTTTGACCACCTAACCAAAATGGCCGACACTAGCCGTTTCCATAGCAACCAATGTTCCAAGAGACCGCACTTATAAACACGCGCTAACCAAAAGATAGCTTATTCCCAAATTCTCGCTTGACGAGGAAGCGTGACTAGACACCTTAACTCAACATAATTTCAAAAATTATATTAGAGGTCTCGGCTCTCGCTTTTGAAACATGAGAACTCTTATGTAGCGAAGGAATCATATTTTTAAAACAAAAAATATTATAATATAAGCTCTACTTCTGTATGGAGCACTGTCTTTTTGAAAAATAAAAGCAAAAATACTAAGGAACACCGGATTATTTACCTAACGTGTTCTTTCCTATTTTTCTGCATACCTGCATATATATATATATATATATATATATATATATATATATATATATATATATATATATATATATATATATATTTGCGAGTATCGCTATTGAATCCTATCCATATATAAATCTGCCCTCCTGGTTTTTTCAAGTATCTCCTTTCCTGAAAGAATTACCCACCCCCATACCAAGCCAATATACATAATTATAAAAATGATAAAAAAATTAAAGAAAACAGTGAAATTCTTCAACCCCAGTTATTTAAATATATAATTACAAACATGCATCCCATACTAAAATGATTTATATATTAATTGCATGAATAAATTCAACTCCATTTTTTCACATTCGTTTATTAGACATTAAATTATTTCACTTAGCATCCTCCATAATTTTCCTAAACTTTCCAATTAACCTGATGACTGTTTATGAGTCAATGACTAACTTTTATCTATAGACTCCGATATAAATGTGCTGAATTTTTATTGAGAGCCAAACAAACCAAATATTTCAAATCAATAAATTCCTGATAAAATACCAAAAAGAATTTTTATTGGTGCTGACCTGGCATCTCGGCTTCAGTCACTTTCCCACTGCAATAATATAGCTTCCCTCTGCCTTTTCTATAAATACTTTCATGGTAATTGTTAAGAGGAACTTTCCTCTATGGTAACTAGACTTTACAAAGTTAAACGCAGTACAAAATTAGCAGCAAGGTCTCATCATTTCCCAATTGAAATAACTAAGATGTAACCATAAATTCTATGCTAACAGTTTCTCTTCTCGCACCTCTCAATTGTGGAACTGTCTTCCAGTCTCTTGTCTTCCAGTCAACTTTGATCTTCAAAAATTTAAATGCAATGTCATTGCTTATTTTCTGTCATCATAACTCCTGTTCTTTTATTGTTCTCTCCCCTTAATAATATTTTTTCTCATATTTGCTCACTTGGTAACGCTTTGAATATTAATTCCACGCTTGGTCTGGTGTTACTCGTATGTATTTAGAGATCCTTGATGAAATCCAAAATAGAATCAGCAATTATATTAGTCCTAAACAGTTTAGGGATTTTTTATCACAGCCGTAATGTAACATTCCTGTGCTTTTTCTATAAATACTTTCAAAATAATTGTTCGGAGGAACTTTCCTCTATGATATCTAGACTTTATGAATTTAAGCGTAGTACTAGATTGGCGGTAAGGTCTTATCATTTTACAGTTCAACCGACTAGATGTAACCGTAAGTCCTATGCTAACAGTTTATTCTCTCACACTTCTCGCCTGTGGAACTCTCTTCCGACTTCTTGTTTTCCAGTCATGTTTGACATTCAAAAATTTAAATGCAATGTCAATCATTATCTTTCTAATTTCTATTCTTTCATTATTTTCACTCCTTAATAATATTTTTTTTATATTCTTTCACACTTTGCAACCCCCGTGCGTGTTAGTGTCTTTGTTACCGGGCTTGGAGTGAAAAGATTATAAGAAGAGATTTTGCTGTGTGCAATTATTTAGAGGGAATGAAAGTTTTGACATGTGCATTTAATTAATCCTATTCATTATATCACCGGTTTAATAAACAGCTAGTCTCTCTATATACAATAAGTGGCAATCTTTAACCTTCGTGCTCGCAAAAAAAAAGGAATGACAAAAATACAGGTTTTCCCTTGACACCGCTATTATTTTAACTACCTTCACTCCTCGGTAATATTTATTGCAATGGTGCAAATTTTAATAAGACCTAAAAATATGTAAATAAATTTATACATTTTCTTTGTTCTTGAGAATTGGCAACAAATTAATAAACACTAATTATTTATTAGATTATTTATTTACACTAATTATTGTTTATTGGAATGGTTGGCAAAACATTGACTAATTACCAATTGATTCAAACTTTATAAAATGGTAAATAATAAGGATTTCCTTTGAGTTGGTTTACATATTTTAAAAATTTAGTAAATTTTTATAAATTTATGAATAAAATTTTGTTTTCTTATTTATTTCTTTATGGATTTGTAAATGATAAATATTGTATAAGTTTTAATACAGTTGTATTTTTATTTTAAATGTGCTACTAGGTTGGCATCTCGGTCGCACCATTTGACTGTCGAAATGGCTGAATGTAGCCATCTTTTCTACTCCAACAGCTTCTTATCTCGCACCTCCTGTCAGTTAAACTCCCTTCCTATCACTTGCTTCCGTGATAGCTATAATCTTCAAATATTCAAATGTAATGTCAATCGACATCTTCTGATGCCTTGACCTTGATCCCTGTCCTTCTCTTTATCCTTTTCCCAAACACCCCCCTCTTTGCTCTTAGTCTCACTCTCTGTAATCCCTTGCATGCTAGTGGCACTTCCACCTTGCTTGGGGGGATTTGCTTAAAAAAAACTATAATATTATTCTTGTAAATAAACAATCTAATAAATGAATATTGTTTAATATTTTTGTTGTAAATTCTCAAGAATTAAAACATGTATAAATTCACTTCCATCATATTTTTAGATTTTATTCATCGTTTTTAAAAATAATACACTTTGCCGAGGAGTGAAGGTAGTTAATATAATAGCGGTATCAAGGGAAAAAAACATTCTTTTGGTTCACCGTTTTTTTTTTGTTTTTTTTTTTGGTTAAACATTGCCAATGAGTCTTATCCAAGTAGTATAAATTTATCATACTATTTACATTATTTGGACTATTGTTCTCATCTTTGTCGC
Source organism: Acanthosepion esculentum (assembly GCA_964036315.1). Taxonomy (NCBI): domain Eukaryota; kingdom Metazoa; phylum Mollusca; class Cephalopoda; order Sepiida; family Sepiidae; genus Acanthosepion; species Acanthosepion esculentum. The sequence continues at coordinate 105,568,871 of OZ038499.1, read as the reverse complement.
CATATTTATTACAACGTTTCGGCCTTCTTCAGGTGGTTGAAATGTCGAACTGAACACTTTATTTCGCTCACTGGGGTAGACTGTTCTAGTTCCACGTGCTATGTTTAATGGATGTCTGTTATCAGTCATCGCCTGTTAATTCCCCTCCCCAAATTCTCCACTGCCTTAACCTGGTATTGAACTCACACTCTTTGGGTCTTGTCACTGGATCTAACTAACGCCTTTATATGTCCTTGAGGACATCTGTGTATGAATTTCTGGGTATTATAAACCTAATGTCTTCAGCAAACATTTTTTACCATTGCTCATATTGCAATTTTTGTTGTTACCAATACAGTTTTTACCAGAGCTCATATTGCAACTTTGTTGTTATTATCGCTTTTCTCTGGCACTCCTTATTACTGGTTCCCATATTGTATTCATTTCTATGCTTGGTCGGCTCAGGAGATTTTTGTGGCCTAGCATATGTGCTGATTCCTTAAGTTTACGAATTTTCCAATGGGGTTCTTTGTCTATGATTTCAACCTGATCACACAGAGGGCGATTATCTCCCTTCTCTCTCCATATGTGGTCAGCCACGCCAGATTTTCCACTTCCCCTCGTGTTATAACAACAAAAATTGCAATATGACCTCTGGTAAAAAATGCAATGATAACAGCAAAAATTGCAATATGAGCACAGGTAAAAACTGTATTGAAGACATTAGGTTTATAATACCCAGAAATTCATACACAGAAACATGGCACAGTGGATAAAGGCGTTGGTTAGATCCAGTGACAGGACCCAAAGAGTGTGAGTTCAATACGCGGTTAAGGCAGTGGAGAACTTTCAGAGGCAAATTAACAGGAGATAACTGATAACTGACATCTATTCAGCATGTGGAACTAGAATAATAGGGTTCAGTTGTAATAAATATGGCGACAAAGATGAGGACAATAGTCCTAATAATGTAAATAGTGTACATAATACCTCATCTCAGAAATATAGACAGATACTGAAGGGTTGTAATAAATATGGCGACAAAGATGAGGACAATAGTCCGAATAATGTAAATAGTGTACATAATACCTCATCTCAGAAATATAGACAGATACTGAAGGTCCGAAACGTTGTAATAAATATGGCAACAAAGATGAAGACAATAGTCCGAATAATATAAATAGTGTACATAATACCTCATCTCAGAAATATAGACAGATACCGAAAGGCCGAAACGTTGTAATAAATATGGCGACAAAGATGAGGACAATAGTCCGAATAATGTAAATAGTGTACATAATACCTCATCTCAGAAATATAGACAGATACCGAAGGTCCGAAACGTTGTAATAAATATGGCAACAAAGATGAGGACAGTATTCCGAATAGTGTACATAATACCTCATCTCAGAAATATAGACAGATACTGAAAGGCCGAAACGTTGTAATAAATATGGCGACGAAGAAGAGGACAATAGTCCGAATAATGTAAATAGTGTACATAATACCTCATCTCAGAAATATAGACTGATAAATTTAGTCATGTAAATCACCGTGTTGCATTATATCCTCCTGTGACAGATTTCTAACTCACCTGATATTTTTCTTTCATTATTTTCTTTTCTTATTTATTTGTTAGAATCTCGGTTACTGTTTATTTTGGGGCCGATCCATACCCGCGAAGGGGCAGGCTTTTATCGGGACACAATATCACGACACAGATTGTCAACCAAGACAAAAGGGCTTATATCTGCCCATAGTCAAGGACTTGTGACTTCGCTCTAGAGCAACCATCGACAGTTTGTACTTACTCATCCCCCACACCCGAGGGGTCAGGTTGTGACACAACGTCAGTTTAATGTGAGGAGCCCAAGCGCCTACACCCTGACAAAGAACAAAAATTGCCCGCGGCCCCCGCAACCATCAGATGCGCTGGCCTCGGTGCGAGCACCGATCCTTCACTCTGGTGCAATGAGAGGGCGCGAACCCTGACAGCTGTTCCCCGGGGCTGGGTACTTCTCAGTATAATTTTCCTCAGTTGCGATTCTGTCCTTTGACGGAGTCGCCCCTGTCCAAAGACAGAGACGCAACCGAGAGATGATAAATAGAGCGTTACAAACCACTCGGGAGAGTAATTTACATAGTTTTATAGTTTGAAAATCCCTTATGCAGACGCCTGCTCAGGGATTTTTGTGTTTCTTTGACACTTCTTATAGTTTATATTGTAACTATGCTGAGCGGACTCAGGGAGAACGCATAATCTGGCGTGATCAGTAGTTGAAAGAAGACCAAGACGTTCATATCCTCGGTCACGATGACTTGTGACTTCGTGCTCGTATAACCATCGACTGCTTCCGCACGGTTTCATCTGCCTATTTTCGCTCGCAAGTCTTGGGTCAAATTTTTTCAGGCACTTCCCGGGGAGTGGGGGGGGGGGTTAACACAGAGATTATCTTTCTTGGACGACATCATTATGATCACTTTCATCAGTAACCGACTATAAATTCGGATGAAATTGGTTTAAACACGGATTTCATGTCATATAATCATAACGATGTTGTTTTAAATTTTAGAAGTAAACTGTCGCGAATTTCTTACTGTGCAAACGTCTAAGATTTTAATGACTTTTAGGTAAATTTGTTGCGTGATTAAAAGAAAAAAGATTGGTCGTAGTAAATCAAGTTTTATTTTAAGGGGTACGTTTTTCTTTTATTAAGCAAGAATTGTCAGGCTAAGAAACGTCTATTTCTTTTGATTTCTTTCGTTCGGAAATCCGTTCCATTAAAGATTTTGATGAAAACGACTGTGAGTTCAAATTCTTCCTTTTAAGGAGAATAAAAAAAAAATTGTCTTTTTTTCCTCGTCACCATTTTCTTAAGTTTTATTTCTGACTTTACATTTAATTATTTCTCAATTTATTCTTCAAATTTTTCGTGTTCTTTGTTTCATCATTGTCTTTTATTAACTGACATTTTTCTCTCTCTCTCTTTTTAGTTGTTTTTTTTTTTTCGGGTTTTATTCAATTACTGAATGTTAGTGAAACAATCATGCCTCGACTTGATCGAAGATTTGAACTTCTTTTTTTTTTTTTACCCTAACGATCTATTTGGAAATGTATGTGTGTGTATGGGGTGATATATCTATGAAAGTATGTGCGCATGTTTCTGTGTCTGTGAATGTATTTGTGTGTGTGTGTGTGTGTGTGTGTGTGTGTGTGTGTGTGTTGCACGCACGCGTGTGTCTCTAAAATGCTATATCAAGTAAAAAAGAAAAAAAAAACTGATTTCGTGCCGAGAAAAACGATTCGCTTCCCATTGAATGAATGGATCCGAACAAGTAAAATCGACGATAACCACGTAATGTTGACATCGATTTTTAATTTATTTACAATAAGATTCACTCTGTACAAGATCGAAGAATCAATCAAGTTATAGGTTTATAGAGTAAGAAACACAATTTAAGGGGATATATATAGGAAAGGTAATGGTTTAACGCTAGGTTAAGATTGTAGTGATCGGGAAACATCCTTTAGGGGGGCGGTTCTACAGAGTAGTGGTTTGTGGAAAGAAGCTGTTCGAGTGGAATGGTCAGGTTTCCAGAATTCTAAGTGAGCTCAGTGAGAGGTTAAGTTCTGGGGTCATAGATAATATCGCCGATCATTGCAGACGCAATAATAGCATAATGCACTATACGAAATAATACTACTCCCTCCGTTCCGAAATAGCTGTACCAAAAAAAGTTTCATGTTGTTCCAAAATAATTGTTCCAGTAGATAGAAAAAACATAAAAAAAAACAAAAAATATCATTTATTCTCATACTCAACAGTAAATGAGTAATATTAGTAAATTGTCATATAAATAAGTGTGAAATATATCGAAACTGATATACATAAACAGTTAAATTAATAACAAAAATAACTGGGGAAGGTTTACTTTAACAAAAGCAGTTTTTGTTGCAACTCGTCAGAAATAGAAATGGATACTTCAAGTTTTCCTTCTCTTTCAAGCTTCTCTTTAGACATGTGCCGGAGTTTATAGTTGTTGTCGCCGTCAACTAAAATAACTTGTTCCATTGCTAACTGCAAACTTAAAAAAGTATTGTTAAGCTTCGACTTCTGAAGTTTATTGAAGCTTTCTTCCACTGCTTCAATGAGCTGGTCAACATTAGTTGGAGCTTGCTGGTGCTGAATTGATTGAATTGCATTAAAATAACCCAGATCAAGGACATTGAGATCAGGACTATTTGGAGGCTGGCAAAGTAATTCAATTTGCAAACCCAGACGTTCTGCAGATACGTTTAATTCATCTGCAACCTGTTTTATTGCACCACGCTTCAGGACACGATCTGTGGATCTTTCCAGCAGTGCTTGCAACACAGCATTAAGTTCATTATTTGTCATTTCGTGCTTCTTGCAATTTCGTTTAGCATTTCTGCCAATTGGCTTCTCTTCTCCCATCATAATCTCTTGCCAGTGGGCGGTCTGAAAAAAATACAATTGTAATGTGGTGAAAAAGTAATTTAATTTGCGCTTCAAATTATTCTGCCTGAATAAGCTAATATAAATACTTGCGGAACATCAATGCTAACCTGTTAATGTAAACGGCAAACAATTCGACTAAGAATTAGTATATTCCACATGAGATTTCCGGCTATGGAACAACTATTTCGGGACAGAGGGAGTAGTTATTTCAAAAATAGAGATCTATTCGGAGTGGACTAATTTCAAATCCAGCAGACGTTAACAGTTTCAATACGAGAAAAACAATCTTTCTCGACGTAACATAAACATATTTATTAGCTTCTTTTCCAAATTCCAACACATTTCCCTGCTGCACGGTTTTTTTTCTCTCATTCCGATCTGAAAACGTCAAGCCAAAAGAATCGAAAAGCGTTAAGACACTATTTATTAAGTTACATTATATCCAGAAGTAAGTATTATTATAGTATTATTATAATTAAGTATTATTATACTATTATTATAATTACCGTCTATACTCGCGTATCATGCGACATTTGAAGACTTTATTTTGAAGCCAATTTTAAGGGGGCCGCATTATAGACGAGATATAAAATTAGCGTATATACTGGAGGCACGGTGGAGTAATGGATAGCGGCTGGAATTGAAGAGCCGAGTTCGAATTACACTCGAATCCATTACACTCATTTACATGCTAATACCCTTAGGAAAGGTATGAATCCTTTCCCCCCTCCCCCAGTTATGGTTCTACCGCAAAAAGAAATGGCAACCTGCTGCAAAAAGTCTGCCTCGTCAGTCAGTGATGTATCAAAAGATACATGAACGTCTAAGCGTGTATCACGCATGGCGCATAACTGATATACTGCTGGCCCTGGTTGCGCTGTTGACCAATCTATTTACTGTAGTCAAATTAGGTCTTCATAAAACGCGAGTATAGATGGTATTTTGTATAATCAAATATAATACGTTTTGTCTGCGTGGTTTTCTTTTCAGTGTATACCTACTTTTGCAGCAGTTTTCTCAGATCAATGATTAAAAACGGCTTTAAGTGAATGAATTCTCTGGGTCTTAAACAAGGCAATCCTTCATCAGATATTATAGAATGGTCCTGTAGAATCACCCAAAATCTTTTATCACATAGCAAAAACTACATTACTTGAAGACTTCCAACAGCAGCAACAACACAAATGGGGAGCACATGTAAATAGAAGGGACAATAATGATATAATCAAGATGGTCACTTTCCACACTATCTCAAACAAAAGGATAGAAAGGAAATTCCATCAGTACTAGAAAGAACTATAACAGTTAACAAACATGAGAAACCTATTTTATCGAGAAAAAAAACATTCAGGAGAAAGTTTTTTAAAATCCCAACCGAAAGTTACGCTAATCTTTCGGTCAAAGAGTTCTGAAGGTTTCATTCTGAGGAAACGCTTAAGTACGTCATTACCGTTAAGAATTTAATATATGAAGTATGATCAGAATATTTGATAGACGAAGTAGTACAGTTACCCAGTAGAGTACTCGGCTCAAGGTCACATTATAAGATAGTCATGCAAGAATTGGGGAGAGAGAAATTGATTAACACTATGGGAAATGGAGTCGATAAGCCGATTTTAAACTTCAGGCGATACAGAATGCCCTTGGAAAAAAGGATCAACCCATCTCTTCTTACCCTAAGTAACTAGGCAGCTGCTCGCTCTCGAGAAGGCTCGTCGACTAGAGTGGCTAGCTAATCCCTGTTGCAGATGCCTTCTCATGCACGTTTGTGTTTGCTGAACGCCTACAGGACCAAACGGTAGTTTATGCTGCAACTATACTGACTGATAAGTTGCAAATTCTTGATGAGAGAATCTAGCGTTGTCAACAGTCTTAAACGAATTACAATCCTTGGTTCCGAAGCCCAGACCTTCACAACTTGAAACCGCCAAAAATGCTAACGATTCTTAAAGCCTTACTTTTCCTTTGAACTACGCCAAAAATGCTAACACTTCTTAAATCCTTTCTTTTTATTTCAGCTATATCAAAGATGCTAACGCTCGTTAACGCCTTCCTTATTGTTTCTGCTACGCCAAAAATGCTAACGCTTCTTAAAGCCTTACTTTTATTTTAACTACGTCAATGATGCTAACGGTCGTTAAAGCCTTTCTTAAACAAGGACAGCACACTCAAACACTCGGTCACGATGGCCTACGACTTCGTGCTAACATAATCTTTGAAGCATTCTTAAACTATTCCGTCTGCCTAGTTTCACTGACAATGCTTGGGTCAAAGCGTGATATGGTTTTCAGGCACTTGTCAACGATCCCGAACGCTGGGATTGTTTCACATAACAACATTATCCAAGTGTCACCTTGAACAATAGACTACAGTTACATTCGAAACCGAATTTCATGATCGCAATGAACGTTTCAACAACTTGACCTCAAATGACGGATAAAATAAGATCTAATTTAGGAGAAAGAAAATTGCTGATTTATACAGTAGCGAGTGTTTTTATAATTGGCGTGTTTCTAAGAAACAAAATAGAAAAAACTTTTCGCGCTGATTTAATTGTTTTCCAACATTACAAAACGGTTAATAATTTGAGAACCCACAGTGTCTTGGGTGGAGAATTTCGTTTTGGCACATGAAAGAAAATTAATTAAATATAAGATACATTAGGAACAGTGCCAAAATCTAGGATTCCTTCTGAGATAATTAAGGTGGAATGTGAGGAGTTTAGTCAGATATTCGCCGAGTAAGGCTTTAACGAACGTTGGCGTAGTACAAAGGAATAGTCAGGCTTTAGCATCATTGGTGAAGTGTAAAGAAAAAAGGCGTTAGCAATCTTTAATGCCTTTGGCATAATACAAAGAAAAAGTATGGCTTTAACGAACGTTGGCGTAGTACAAAGGAATAGCCAGGCTTTAGCATCATTGGTGAAGTGTAAAGAAAAAAAAGGCGTTAGCAATGTTTAGTGCCTTTGGCATAATACAAAGAAAAGGTAAGGCTTTAACGAACGTTGGCGTAGTACAAAGGAATAGCCAGGCTTTAGCATCATTGGTGAAGTGTAAAGAAAAAAAAGGCGTTAGCAATCTTTAATGCCTTTGGCATAATACAAAGAAAAAGTAAGGCTTTAACGAACGTTGGCGTAATACAAAGGAATAGTCAGGCTTTAGCATCATTGGTGAAGTGTAAAGAAAAAAGGCGTTAGCAGTCTTTAGTGCCTTTAGCATCATTGGCGTAGCACAAATTTAAAAAAAGGCTTTAACAAGCGTTAGCATCTTTGACGGATTCTAGTTGCGAAGGTCTGGCCTTCGTAGCCAAGGATTGTAGTTCGTGTGAATATCTGTTATGAAAACAGATTAGAGAATGGCTAGCTACTTTTTTGTCTATAGAAAAGTGCGTGTTTGTTGGAAAACTATTCATCACCCACAAGACCGCGCAAACACTTTTGAACTCTGTCGAGTTTGGAAAGTAAACTGGATATAAACATTTTTCCGATATTTTCTCTTTTAGAGATGGCTCCGGCCTCTGATAATGGCCATGGTCTTCTCACGAAGGAAAAGTATTTCTTGAGGCAATGAGCGCATATTAATTCTCACCCTAACCCCCGGGTAACCACTCGTATCGTCTAAATATATAGACGAGACAAATATGTTGAGAGGACGCCTATTGACTGTTGAACCGTTGTCGTCTTGATTATTTGTATGGATATATATATATACCTATTTATGCCATTCAGCTTTTCAAGGAGAGTTTTCAGTTTCTTTGAAGGTGGCCAT
>OZ038499.1:105475644-105553144 GCA_964036315.1 Acanthosepion esculentum | reverse complement strand
TATTTATTTCCCTCTACAGGGGCCTGAATATTCGAGAAAATATATCGGATTAATAAATGAAAAATCCATTCATATATAACTCTAGCAGTTCAATGGGGAAAAACAGACGGGTTATATTCAATGATTCAAAGATCAAACCAATGACCTTTCATCATCACCGGTCGGACCCAAAACTTTCACCAATCGTTATGAACGGATGTTACCTCATGGGGGCCCAGTGCCTTGAGCGCCTATTAGGACTTAAAGTCAACCCAGATCTCAAGTGGATCTCATGCATACGACCCATCGCTACAGATGCTGGGGGAAAGGGTCGGTTTTTTGAACTCCTTCATTAAGTACCTGACTCCTGCTATCCTATATCTTTACAAGAGCCAGATCAAGCCGGAAATGGAATACTGATGCCATATATGGACAGGATCTGCCCAGTCTTTCCAGTCTCGATAGAGTCCAAAAGCGTCCCCGCGTCCTTGATGGCGACGAATTATTTTCTCCTCTGCAACCCCTTTCGAGACGTCACACATCTCTCACTGCTCTCTATCGCTATTTCCATGGTGAATGTTCAGTTGAACTACACGCCTTAGTTCCGCCAGTCCTAACCTTCACAGCGAAGACCTATCATGCAAGCCACCTTCATTCCCTTCGGATTTCCCTGGTGAAATTAAGTTTCACTCACTCGAGCAGCTTCACCTCACGAACAACTGATTTGCGGAACCGACTCCCAAGAGGTTACATCCCCTATTGCTACAATCTTAACCTGTTCAAGTCTAGGGTTAACCGGTATCTTCCACACATATCAGCATAAACTGTGCCTCTTACTTTGTAAGCCTCTACCTTGAGTAGTCCTCGGGCCATGTATGGCGTGAATGCTACTGTAAAAAGAAAAAAAAACACAACTAGTAACGTCGGTGTTGTATCTACAGTTACCAAAATAGACTTAGTGAAATTACTCACCCCGTGTAAACACACTCAGTTATTCTTCCTTGACCGATTGTGTTTTGTTTTATCTTTTTGTTGGCGGGGGGTGGGTGTGGCTTCATTTCATTCATTTTCATTCGTTTTATTTAATTCTGTTTTATTTTTATTTTATTTTTATATTATATTTTATTTTAATATCTCATTTTATTTCTTCTTTATTTTTCATTTTCCTCTTTTCTTCTTTCTATCTGACTTGGCCGCTTTTTCTCTTTTTTGTCCATTATTTCCACCATTTATTTATTATTCACTTTCTTCCAGCTTTCCTTCGTTCACCCTTTTCATATCTGCCTAACTTACACCTATTCTTCATCAAACAATCTGAGGCGTCCTATCAAATCTTTCTGTCCGGAAAAACAAAAAACACTGCCATATATCCTAAAATGAAAATGTCAGCCATCTTGTCTCACCGATGTCGACTCCAGACCGTTACGATATGATTTCGTAGTCTCCCTGTTTGTTGATCAACGAAATTAAATTCCTTTCCCTGCTTGTTGTTCCGTTGTTTTTGTTCTTTCCCAAAATCAATACTTCTTTATACTTCAATACCGGCAAAAATTGGCTGCAGTATTGATAGACAATAATGCAATTATATTTTTGTTTTCATTTTTTGTCGAAAAGGAATAAACAGTGTGAAAGTGAACTACTATGCGAGACAGTTAAATTTTGTTTATTACTTGGCACAAAATTTGCCAACATTCATTTCCATCGATCACTGCAAGCATTCGCCTTTTCTTTACCTTCTTTCTTATCCGTTTTCAAGTTATCATCATTATTATTATTATTATTATTATTATTATTATTATTATTATTATTATTATTATTTCCTTGTCTATTGATTGTTGTGTTTTATTCTACGTCTTTTCATTGTTTCTTCCTTGGTTTCTTTCATCTCTACTTTCAGTTTTTTTTTTCATTTCCTTCTTTTTTTTATTTTCATTCCCTTTTCTCGTTTCTATTCATTTTTCTTATCTTTACCTTTAATATTATTTCTTTCATTTTCTTTCACCGTTCATGTAATTCATTTTTTTTTCTTTATTTTTGCCGGTTGTATTCCTTCTTTTCCTGTTTTTGTTCATCTTTTTTATTCATGTATTTCTTGCTTTCTTTTTCTCTTTCTTTCTTTCTTTCTTTCTCTTATTATTTCTTTCTGTCTTTCTTTCTCTCATTATTTCTCTGTTTCTTTCTTTCTCTGTTTCTTTCTTTCTTTCTTTTTCTCTTTATTTCTTTCTTTCTTCCTTTCTTTCTTTCTTTCTTTCTTTTTCGTTTCTATGTTTATGCGTATTCATTTGATCTGATCACAAACTATCATTCTATCTTTCTTTCGTTTTTCTTTAAAAAATTATTCCTTTTCACACGCGTTTATAGATTTCTTAATTTCACTTCGTCAGCCTTTCTTTCTTTCTTTCTTTCGTTTTTAGTCCATTTTTACTCCTTATTTATTCATTTTCCTTTTAACTTCGTGAAGTCCTTTCTTTCTTTCTCTCTTTCGTTTTTCTTTCTTTCTTTCCTTCTTTCTTTCTTTCTTTCTTTCTCTCTCTCTTTCTTTCTCCCTTTCTCTCTCTCTCTTTCTCTCTTTCTTTCTTTCTTTCTTTCTTCTGTTTTTATTCCTTCTTTACCCCCTTTTTATTCATTTTCCTTTTCCCTTTCTGTCATCCTTTCTTTCTTCCCTTCTTTCGTTTTTATTCTTTTCCCCGTTTTTATTCACTTCCTCTCTACCTTTTATTTTCTTTCTTTTTAAATCATTTCTGGAATAAAACCTCGAACAATGTCTCAAAATAGAAAGATTTAATAAATAAAAGACTGTGTGCGTGTGTCCGTACAATATAGACAAAACTGCATTTTGGTATCGCGTTAAATTGTTACTGTTTCAGGAAAACAGTTATAAATATATATATATATATATATATATATATATATATATATATATATATATATATATATATATATATATATATATATATATATATTTATTCTAGATTTGATTACTTTTTCTGCTTTTTCTTCCCTTCCCTGGTTTTGAAAATCTTTGTTTTGTCCTCAGATAAATAAAAATTAATTTCAAAGTCATAATATAAAGCGCCTATTGCCTCTGAATCCTGAATGTGTTCTCGTGCCCACCTTCGCCATAATTCAAGGACTTGACGACATTCGACTTTCTTGAATCTTCAGTTTATATTCTCAACAGGGTTTAAAATAAGCGATCAGTGCCCCCAAAGCTGCAGTGGTTATCCCGAAATATATCGTAATCTTCGCTAGGTACCTCCACTTTTTCGCTGGAAAACAGTATAGCGTAACGAAAAAGGCCACAAACTTAATAAAAAATAAAGTATAATCGTCAAAATGCTTATATTATTTACACTATTTACATTATTCGGACTATTGTCCTCATCTCAGAAATATAGACAGATACTGAAAGGCCGAAACGTTGTAATAAATATGGCGACATAGATGAGGACAATAGTCCGAATAATGTAAATAGTATACATAATACCTCATCTCAGAAATATAGACAGATACTGAAAGGCCGAAACGTTGTAATAAATATGGCGACATAGATGAGGACAATAGTCCGAATAATGTAAATAGTGTACATAATACCTCATCTCAGAAATATAGACAGATACTGAAGGGCCGAAACGTTGTAATAAATATGGCGACAAAGATGAGGACAATAGTCCGAATAATGTGAATAATGTACATAATACCTCATCTCAGAAATATAGACAGATACTGAAGGGCCGAAACGTTGTAATAAATATGGCGACAAAGATGAGGACAATAGTCTGAATAATGTAAATAGTGTACATAATACCTCATCTCAGAAATATAGACAGATACTGAAGGGCCGAAACGTTGTAATAAACATGGCGACAAATATGAGGACAATAGTCTGAATAATGTAAATAGTGTACATAATACCTCCTCTCAGAAATATAGACAGATACTGAAGGATCGGTACGGACCCGATACACCGAAAATATGGACTCAAATTGAAAAATCCTACAAGAAACTGACACGAATATCGAACCATCTGACATTCCTACACCGATGCAGAGATCTAAAACTCATCCCTTCGGGCTTGGCACCAAGACTTCCCGTCAATTCAAGAAGAGCCCGTCTGGTCGCAGAGAAAGCGGGACACGCCCTTGTCCGAGAGAGAATCCAGTACAGTTGTTGGATAAAACAGAGACTACGAGCTCATATCTCCCAGAGGTTCGAGGATTTCTTCAACAGAATTACTAATGAAGAAGACCAGAGAAGGATCCAAAATGACCTGGATAAATCCTTCAGACATGAATTCGATGCAGTGAAGGCCCGCCAAGTACAAAAATTAAATAGATTGAAAGATCAGAAGGTGACGCACAAGATCCATCACCCACCAGTGAAAGCAGTAGTCAACATCAGCCAATATCAGCTGAGTGCCTCTGAGGAATCAGTATTAAATAAGGGTCTCAACTTCACCACAACCATCAGGCGAGTGCCATACTTGGACATCATTGCCAGAATCGAGGAAGTGGCCTTGAACTTACCTAAGGCTACGGCGGATGAACTGAGATGGAAGGTGAGACAGACCTCGGAGAAGGCCAAGCCGGCCAGGTCAAACATCACGAAACTGGAGAGGCTGGCGATCGGATCCCTTCAGAGGAACGAAATCATCATCATACTACCGGCTGACAAAGGCAACTGTAGTGATGGACAGATCAGATTATACAAGAAAGCTGGAAGACCTCATTAGCAATGGTAGCTTACAAAGATGAGGGCAATAGTCCGGATAATGTAAATAGTGTTTATATTATTATTAAGATGAAAGACCAAAGTATTTCTTTAATAATTTTTGAAACTTTTTAATCCTTTCTAAAACGTTCGAAATTTTAGTTAAAATCATGTTTTGTTTACGTCATCGCCGTGGCATAAAAATGACATTGACTTTATGCGCTTATTTCCGTTGAAAGCATTGATTTGGAAATTCTTGTAAAAATCAAATAATTGTCCGATTTTAATTAAATTTTCAGGACTTATTCACAAATAAATAACATTATTTTTTAATCACTGGGGTAGACTGTTCTAGTTCCACGAGCCATTTTTGATGGATGTCAGTTATCATTTATCTCCTGGTAATTTTCCTTCTGAAAGTTCTCCACTGCCTGAACCGGGTATTGAACTCACACTCTTTGGGTCTGTCACTGGATCTAACCAACGGCAAGGACACATGGTACAGTGGATAAAGGCGTTGGTTAGATCCAGTGACAGACCCAAAGAGTGTGAGTTCAATACCCGGTTCAGGCAGTGGAGAACTTTCAGAGGGAAAATTACCAGGAGATAAATGATAACTGACATCCATCAAACATGGCTCGTGGAATTAGAACAGTCTACCCCAGTGATCGAAATAAAGGGTTCGGTTCGAAATTATTTTTTAAATTATTTTCTTATGAAATTTTGGTAAAAAATATTTTTTTTTTAAATTTGTCACCTCCCACTTACTTAATTTTAAGAAATTTCTATTTCCTGAATTTTTCATTCTTGGAGAATCTAAACCGCCATATTCTTTTTCAAACTTGCAGTATTCTAATTGAAAATCTGCTCTTAACTTGTAAAATAAAAAATGCTGTAAACCTATGACATTATTTAATTAGAAAATCTTTTAATTGCTTTTGTAAATAAGTTATAGTAAGGACATTATTGTTTGAAGAAATAAAATATTTCCGATGAATAATGACTTTTTATAAGAATTTTAAAAAAATTTTTAATTATAATAATTCATGATAGTTTAAAATCGTGTAAAATTCTGTATTGGGCTATTTCCTGGATGTGATATAGTAATTAAGTGGAAACGAAATTTACGAATCCAAAATTAAAAAGATTAATAAACGTAGTTACACTATTCTTTTTTTAAAATAATTTTTTATTTATTTATTTTTTTACTTGATTTGTTCCCTATTTTCATCTATGAAAGCCTAAACGTGACATTATTATGAAACGGTCACGTGATCTAAGAGTTTTGTCTCTTTACAGAGAAATTAGTTGAAGAAAATTTTATAGAATTTTAATTGTTTTTATTTTTGCGTAAAGCATCTTCGAAAGGTAAATAAAAGTCAATAAATTATTAGATAATTGCGAAAAATATATTCATTTATAAAAATTACTATGTAGTTTAAAAAAAAATGCGTTCACTTAGATTTCGTAAATTTTATACCAATTCTAGTCTGCCATAAGACTAGCTGTCATCGCTTCGTCACTCAATCGGTCATCCATTATCGCCTCGGATACGTTAAGATAAGCAGGACCAGTCAGTAAATAAGTGGTTGTATATTACATTTTTATATTATGAGTAAGTAATATTTATTTCAAATCAGATTAATTTAACTTTAAATTTTCTGATTTTACTCAAAAAACGTGTTAGAAATATATAGGTATTTTTTGAAAGAATTTTAAAATCGATAATTTCTTTTTGTTTACAAATTTCTTAAAATTAAGAAAATGGTCGTTGTTAAGAAAATTTTAAGAAATCGAAATTAAATTTGACATTCCAATCTATATAATTTCTATCTGAATTACACCAGAAATATTTTACTTACTGGAAATAATAAATTTAATCATTTAGCTTTCAATTAAAGCTAAAATGAAAGCTTCAAGAATGTTTTTTCATTTTTAAAACATTCATTTTAAACTTTAGGTATTAAAAATTTATGCCGAAATAGTGGAGGTAATGAAATGACAACATTTGAAATATGTCCTACCCCTAGGAATTAAAAAAAGCTTCCCCTCTGGCTATTATGCATATATTCCTCTGTGAACTTTTTTCATACAATAGTGAAAACAAGATATAAACTTTTATATATCAAAAACAATTTTATAGAAAACTAAGACAATATGGAAAATGTTTTCGTGTCACCTGTTTCGTCCTTTAGAATTTCATCGGACGTAAGGTTTATTTTTGAGACAACTGTACAGACGCACGAAGGAAAGGGGACGCTGAAACTTTCAAATTTATTATTTTTTTTAAACAGACATTACAGTTCAAAAGTTTGAAGCCACCTCCAGAATTAGCAGGGAATGAACTTGACAGAAAAGTGAAAAAAAAAAAAAAAATGAAAAAGATCTCTTAGAGTCAGTGAAAAAAGAATGGAATCAATTATCAAACTTATACGTTGAGGAACCTTTGCAACGAATGCCAAAAGTTTGTGTTGTAGTAATCAAGACTAAAGAAGGATATTTTGACGAGAGCAAAATTTAATCATTTTTTTTCTTTATAATCTAGCCTATTTCAATTGGATTCGTTTTCTTTTGTTTATGTTTTTTTTAATAAATTTTGATATTAAATATTCCACATTAAAATAACAGTTCTATCATGAAAGGTGAAATGTTGCTCGAATCCGGACGTAATTCACTGCACATGATCTAGCAATTAAAGTACTTTCTATTCATTTCTTGTTTATAAATTGCGTTCTCTTTTTATTAGAATAGCATTTTTAATCCGAACTTATGGTCAGTCTCATTACAGTATGCAACCTAATGCATTGAGTGTGTTGTTTTGTAAAATATCCCTTTTGTGTTCATATATAACCTTTTATTTATAACACACACACACACACACACACACACACACACACATATATATATATATATATATATATATATATATATATATATTTGTCATCCACAGACAGACTGTTTCGCTGTTTCACAGCTCATCAGTGTGGCTAAACGTCCGGTTGCTTCTAGCTAGGATCGAAACCCGAATTGGCGTCAGTCGGAACTTCTACCACTAAGCCGTCCGCGCACGGCAGGGATGAAGGTGAATTTTAGCGTGTTTATTTTTATATTTAGATAAACACACAGTGACTGACAGTGGCTCAATTCTGCCGAAGAGTCATGTTATATTAGCTTTAATAGTCACTGTTTACAAACGCACGCCTATATATATATATATATATATATATATATATATATATATATATATAATAGTTATACTCGTTTGGAAAAACCTTAGGTGTTTTGGCTTGTAATTGAACAAACCAATTCCCAAGGAAAAATAAGGGATAAAAAAAGAAAGAACTAAGAACATGAAATTGAGGCGAAAACAATCGTCCAGAATCCAAGCTCAGAGTCCAAAAAAAACAAACTCCAAACCGTGTAAAGCAAAAGTAACTAAGCAAAGTGCTCAATACACTAAGTAGAGCAAGTCTAACTATGAACCTAAAGAGCCAGGTAATGTTATAAATAAGTTTAATTGAAGACAACTGACAAGGTACTGCGATTGAGCTTTGCATTTAATTTTTCTTGTGTTCGTATATTTTTTTTCTTTTCTGGACATAAAGTTTATAAAAATTGTCCGTTTGTTCTATATATCTGAGCGCTTTCGGCTAATCTGTTAGCCATTATCAAGGATGTTTTTGTTTTTTTACTAAATATGTAAATTTCTTTTATATGTTTCTAGAATGATGGGAATTCTTTTATTATTTCATGTCCAGAAAAGAAAACATTTATAGGAACACAAGAAAATTTAAATAAAAAAATCTCAATCGCAGTACCTTATCTGTTGTCTTTAACGAAACTTGTATAAAAGAGGGATTGCTGCCTAAATACCCAACACACACACACACACACACACACACACACACATACATATATATGTAAGCAAATGTGTGGATGTAGATCCGACGGTATGATGAAAATGTGGAAAAGACAAAGCAAAATCCGAATATATGAGTTTACTGTTTTTATTATGTTTTTGTTTTTGTTATTCTGTCGACGTCAGACGTTTCGGTCAAATAGACCTTCTTCGGGACATGGTTAATGGAGACATAATTATATTAGATTTAAGTTTGATGGAGAGACGATATATACAGGACTGGTCAGAAACAGAAAAACTGAAATTCTAAAGTCAAGTATTCTTTCTTAGAGTCGGATATGCTGGCGTCGCGTGGGCGGCAACTACGAAGACCTGCGCACAGGGAAGAAGATTGTGTCCTAAGTGGAGGGTGAGGGGGACTATTTAAAACTATAGCTTATCGGTACGTTTGTCACGCATTAATCTCGCCACCGAGGTCGCGATCTGAAAGAAACCAGGTCTATTATTTACTGTATGTGAGGTGGCTATCATGCCAGCCTCATAAATCTGTCTAAGGTTCTTATTGTGGATATATTTTAAGATCTTCACAGAGTCGAAATCAAACTTAAATCTAATATAATTATGTCTCCATTAACCATGTCCCGAAGAAGGTCTATTTGACCGAAACGTCTGACGTCGACAGAATAACAAAAACAAAAACATAATAAAAACAGTAAACTCATATATTCGGATTTTGCTTTGTCTTTTCCACATTTTCATCATACATATATATATATATATATATATATATATATGTATATGTGTGTGTGTGTGTGTGTGTGTGTGTGTGTAAATATTTAAAGGGAAAAGGAAAACGTTTCTTTATCAAAGCGTTTCATCCTCTGATGGACTTTATCAAAGCAAATGTAAGGTTTGGATTTTGCAACGTGAATTTATAAACAGAAGCAAAAAAAAACATTGTTAGTTTAAACTTAACAATGTTCAAAGGGATTCTTAAGAATAACTGTGAAAGTAAAGGTAAACTATGGAAGATACTAAGTGATCTAATTTAATGCCTAATAAAAGAAAGTGACCAAATATTGTTACTGTTTTCGTTGCTTTTTTCAATTTTTTAAATATATATTTATTTATTTATTTATTTATTAAAGAAATGGGTGTTTATATATATATATATATATATATATATATATATATATATATATATATATAATGGTTGCCTGACGATTGCACTAACATGAAACAGACTGTCGCCTCTAAGTGCTGACTTCCATGTCCACTTTTATATTTACACACGCTCTATCTCTGATATTGAGCACTTTATCCCATAAATATAGCACACTTTAAGACTATATTTCTTCATATATATATATATATATATATTAAAAAGAAGAGAAACCACAAACGTTTTTGGTTGTAATATTGGATTTTTTTAAGTAACACAAAACCATATAAAAAAGAGCATGTTTAACATCGAAAAGCATAAGGAAAATTAATTCCTTTTAATAATATGTGGAAATATCCACTCTTTGCCTGAAGAAGATCGCGGACCTGAAACTCGTGTAGCAAAATTATGGAAAATAAAGCATAATATATATTTTAAAAAATCCACATTACAACCAAAAATGTTTGCGGTTTCTCTCTTCATTTTAAAATATACGCTTTTATCTCGTTGGAACAACTATAACCTCTTCCCTATATATATATATATATATATATATATATATATATATATATATATATATATATATATATATATATATAGTGAGAGGGAGAGAGAAACTACCAAACAAAAAACATCGTATTATAATTCTTTTTGTTCTTCCGTTAGTAATTAATTGTAAAGCAAAAGTAACTAAGCAAAGTGCTCAATACACTAAGTAGAGCAAGTCTAACTATGAACCTAAAGAGCCAGGTAATGTTATAAATAAGTTTAATTGAAGACAACTGACAAGGTACTGCGATTGAGCTTTGCATTTAATTTTTCTTGTGTTCGTATATTTTTTTTCTTTTCTGGACATAAAGTTTATAAAAATTGTCCGTTTGTTCTATATATCTGAGCGCTTTCGGCTAATCTGTTAGCCATTATCAAGGATGTTTTTGTTTTTTTACTAAATATGTAAATTTCTTTTATATGTTTCTAGAATGATGGGAATTCTTTTATTATTTCATGTCCAGAAAAGAAAACATTTATAGGAACACAAGAAAATTTAAATAAAAAAATCTCAATCGCAGTACCTTATCTGTTGTCTTTAACGAAACTTGTATAAAAGAGGGATTGCTGCCTAAATACCCAACACACACACACACACACACACACACACACACATACATATATATGTAAGCAAATGTGTGGATGTAGATCCGACGGTATGATGAAAATGTGGAAAAGACAAAGCAAAATCCGAATATATGAGTTTACTGTTTTTATTATGTTTTTGTTTTTGTTATTCTGTCGACGTCAGACGTTTCGGTCAAATAGACCTTCTTCGGGACATGGTTAATGGAGACATAATTATATTAGATTTAAGTTTGATGGAGAGACGATATATACAGGACTGGTCAGAAACAGAAAAACTGAAATTCTAAAGTCAAGTATTCTTTCTTAGAGTCGGATATGCTGGCGTCGCGTGGGCGGCAACTACGAAGACCTGCGCACAGGGAAGAAGATTGTGTCCTAAGTGGAGGGTGAGGGGGACTATTTAAAACTATAGCTTATCGGTACGTTTGTCACGCATTAATCTCGCCACCGAGGTCGCGATCTGAAAGAAACCAGGTCTATTATTTACTGTATGTGAGGTGGCTATCATGCCAGCCTCATAAATCTGTCTAAGGTTCTTATTGTGGATATATTTTAAGATCTTCACAGAGTCGAAATCAAACTTAAATCTAATATAATTATGTCTCCATTAACCATGTCCCGAAGAAGGTCTATTTGACCGAAACGTCTGACGTCGACAGAATAACAAAAACAAAAACATAATAAAAACAGTAAACTCATATATTCGGATTTTGCTTTGTCTTTTCCACATTTTCATCATACATATATATATATATATATATATATATATATGTATATGTGTGTGTGTGTGTGTGTGTGTGTGTGTGTGTAAATATTTAAAGGGAAAAGGAAAACGTTTCTTTATCAAAGCGTTTCATCCTCTGATGGACTTTATCAAAGCAAATGTAAGGTTTGGATTTTGCAACGTGAATTTATAAACAGAAGCAAAAAAAAACATTGTTAGTTTAAACTTAACAATGTTCAAAGGGATTCTTAAGAATAACTGTGAAAGTAAAGGTAAACTATGGAAGATACTAAGTGATCTAATTTAATGCCTAATAAAAGAAAGTGACCAAATATTGTTACTGTTTTCGTTGCTTTTTTCAATTTTTTAAATATATATTTATTTATTTATTTATTTATTAAAGAAATGGGTGTTTATATATATATATATATATATATATATATATATATATATATATATATATATATATATATAATGGTTGCCTGACGATTGCACTAACATGAAACAGACTGTCGCCTCTAAGTGCTGACTTCCATGTCCACTTTTATATTTACACACGCTCTATCTCTGATATTGAGCACTTTATCCCATAAATATAGCACACTTTAAGACTATATTTCTTCATATATATATATATATATATATTAAAAAGAAGAGAAACCACAAACGTTTTTGGTTGTAATATTGGATTTTTTTAAGTAACACAAAACCATATAAAAAAGAGCATGTTTAACATCGAAAAGCATAAGGAAAATTAATTCCTTTTAATAATATGTGGAAATATCCACTCTTTGCCTGAAGAAGATCGCGGACCTGAAACTCGTGTAGCAAAATTATGGAAAATAAAGCATAATATATATTTTAAAAAATCCACATTACAACCAAAAATGTTTGCGGTTTCTCTCTTCATTTTAAAATATACGCTTTTATCTCGTTGGAACAACTATAACCTCTTCCCTATATATATATATATATATATATATATATATATATATATATATATATATATATATATATATATATATAGTGAGAGGGAGAGAGAAACTACCAAACAAAAAACATCGTATTATAATTCTTTTTGTTCTTCCGTTAGTAATTTTATACTGCGCATTATACCCTGCTATTTACTCACCGTAAGGTTTTGATGGCGAGGAAAGATGCAAAAGAAAACTATATCAAATGCGCTGTTTGATGTTAGTAAGAAAAAGAAAACACACATATTAATAAGAAAGAAAAAAGAAAGAAAGAAAAAGAAAGAAAGCAAGAAAAAGAAAGAAAGAATATGAATGAATGAATGAATGAATGAATGAATGAATGAATGAATGAATGAATGAATGAAAGGGAAGGTAGAGGACGCGACAGACTCTCGTGCGTTTAACGTCTGTTTCAGTGAAATGAAAAAGCCTGTCAGTTTAGAATCTTTTCACTTGCACTCTCTTATGTGTCGGCCGGGTGATAATGGTCATTAGAGACCCAGCACTTAGCACAAGTTTTCAAGAAATATTGCCATCTGTACACTCCCAACTATGTCAGTTATACCCAAGGCGTCTTGCTAGACGGAGAGATTATTAAAGAGGTCCCCGCGTGTGCCATCAACAAAAGGGACAACTTAAGCTACTGCACAATAATGACCTGCATTAATACTTATTTTTATTACAATATTTTGTTAAAGTTGTTAGGATGAAATATTTAAGGGTTTAATAGGAGAGTTTCCACGGATATTTTATATTCATAGAACACGCACGAATCTTGTTCGTTCATTAACTTAAAAATTATCATCCATCAGAAAATTGGAAAAAGCCATGAAATTTTCACAGGTACTGCTAGCATATTATATGTTATAGAAGCCTACATATTATATGTTATAGAAGCCTACATATTTCTCAGTTGAAGACAGTATTTTAAAATGTATATGAAATATTTAATACCTGCCTAGACGCCAACTGTCGGGCGGACTTTAGGCTAGCTTCTGCGTAGGGATTTTAAGCCTTCGTTTTTTTTTTACCTTCAGCGCCCTATGTACGTATAAGGATTTAGAAATAATACAATTAATTATCTTTAGTTGACATTTTAATTCGACATAATTTTTCTTTGTATGCGCAATCGATCTCAGTATTTTTTTTCTTTTTTTGCGCGCAATTTTTCTTTTCTTTTGAAATCAACATTCTTTATAATTCCTTCACATTAAGTCACTCTTAAAAGACACCAGGGAACTCAAACTATGTAATATTTCGAATACATCACACTATGTGTGCTAGGAAAAAAAACATGAGCAACGTACCGTGCCCCACTTGAGTTTTAACATCAATTTCAATTACGACGAAAAGCGAAATTAAAGTTAAACATTTAATAAAGAATTGTTTTTAAACCTTTCACTCTGTCTAATAATTAAATTTAACTTTAAATGAGTTAATTATTTAATTTTTAATCGCATGTAACTACAGTAGTTACTAACTGTTACTTCAGGTTGTTTATGATTTGCCGACATTGAAAAACGGACGGACGGACACACGTGCACTGCGCTTTATTTATATAGATATGTACAATATTAACGAGGACAAAGCAGGCGAAAATACAGAGGTACCAAGACCTGGTTGTTGCAAAAGTTGTCCCTTTTGTTGTTGGCACACTTGGGATTATCTTCAAAAGTTCACGATATGACTGTCCTGCCATTGTTAAACGGAACACTTCTCAGTTAACTTTATTTTTTAAATTTTTTTTAAGCTTATCCCCCCAAGCAAGGCTGGAAGCCACTAGCACGCAAGGGATTACAGAAGGTTTGGAGGAAGAGCAGATAGGAGTGGTAAAGGAGAGGATGTGGAGAAAGATAGTGGATCGATCAAGGCAAGGGGGTTACAGAAGATTTGGAGCGAGAGCAGATAGGAATGAAAGGTGAAAGGATGTGGAGAAAGGAAGTGGATAGATCAAGGCAACTGGAGACTACTACACACGTTAAAAGTTGAAATCATATTAGCCACAGATGTATACGAATGACAAATGTAACCCAATCTACATATCAACAAAGCGCCGTCTACCGTAAACTTTCTTTATACTTCATAACTCAAAAGCGAAGGATTTACGGACATATGTTCATGTGCAATTTTGTCCTTGTTTGAATGTGAAGAACCCGCTCCAAATTTTATAAAAGAATTTTGGATACATCCTATATATATATTGAAGTTTATAAGCAGTAAATTCGACCTTGCCAACCGAACGATCCTCAGTGGCCGAATCGGTTAGGCACGTCAAGCTATATGACGGTTCCGTATAGGATACAGGTTCGAATCCTGTCGGAGGACGAATATTTCCTATGAAATTTTCTCGGACATTCAGGCCGGTAAATGTTATTTAATACTGTTTATTAAAAAACAGAGCATTTGCTTAAATACTTGTATCTATAAAAAGAATATTAAACATAAAAATGTCTTTATATATATGTGTGTGTGTGTGAAAACAAATGGGATTAATTTATTTATTGTATCTTAAATTTTCGAATAAAACGTATATTGGGATATAAACTCTGCATATCCAAAGTTTATATTTGTTCTGTTGTTTTTGTTTATGTATTGGGACTGTCTCAGTCATTTTCAAGAAACGTGTGCTGTCTGTGTAGTAGGCAAGATTCCGTTGGCTAAATCCTTTTATTCTTAAGTAAATTAAAAGTTTAAAATAATCCACCGTGACATCATGTGGAATGTTTAAGAACCACATGGTTCTTGAAAATGACCGAGAGTGTCGAAACAACAAAACAGACATAACCTTCGGACAGTTTATCCATAATTTCGATCCGTATATACAACATCATTTTTCGAAAATTTGAAAGATACAATAGAAGGATTAAACAGACAGAACTCCTTTTCGCCGAAAAATCGGGTAACGTGAATATATTTCAATGGAGGAGAGGGCGAGGAACTTTTCTTTTTGCGGAGTGGGGGTTGCAGGGTGGGGTTTTCGGGGTGGGGGTTGCAAGGTGGGGGTTGCGGATCTACTCCTTTCTTCTTCTTTTGCACTATCTCCCTAATTTCGTTTTCCTTTATTATTATTGTTATTATTCATAATAAATGTTGAGAAAAACGAAATATTTATGATCGGTGACAATATCTTTTCCCTGCAGCAGCCATTTTTGCGTGTCCATTTGTATGTGTGTGTGTTTTATCTTCTTAAAAGAAAATATTATTTATACAGGGAAAACAATGTCGGGATTTCTCTGTCTGACGCTGAATAAATTGATCGGTGTTTGCGTCGCGCATGCGTTAATCATTTTCCTTGTTGCTACAGCCATAAGGAAAATATGTGACACAAACAAGCATGCGCAGTTATACATACTTATATAATCCGAAAAGGCTAAATTCTAGTCTAGTGTTGTAATAATGCGAAGTAATACGTCAAAAGGAAATGTCGTCATCAGGAAATCCAAGTGACAAAAACATTCATCCTTAATGCTTGCTACAATGTCTAACAGGATAAATCTTATAAAATAGATCTTTTTTAAATAAATTTCAGATATAACTGCTGTATTTTGTCAGTATTACTTGTATCGATTGCAGATCCTCTAAAGGTTTTCTTAAATCGTTTTCAATGCATTTAACTTGTAAATTTAAATAAAAAAATGTCTATAGTAAAAAATCATTGTCTATACTTTACA
Source organism: Acanthosepion esculentum (assembly GCA_964036315.1). NCBI lineage: Eukaryota > Metazoa > Mollusca > Cephalopoda > Sepiida > Sepiidae > Acanthosepion > Acanthosepion esculentum. The sequence continues at coordinate 105,536,928 of OZ038499.1, read as the reverse complement.
TTCTAAATAGCATTCACGTGACTTGGGGTCTTTAAATCCCCAATTTTTGCCGGAAGTGGCAACTAAAAAAAATCTAAGTTTGTCCTCTTGACTTATTAAGTTGAGCTGTATTTTTTTAAAATTCATTCTTTTTCCTTCTATGTGCTGTGTCTCTTCATATCGTGAAGGATCATAGCTCTTCACAACTTCCTATCCTTTGTTGTTGTTGTAACCTAGAAAAGGTTACTGAATAAGGAATAACCAAAACGGAGGTTGAAAATGAAATGGTAATCTTTATACCATCAACAAAATACAACACTCGCCAGCGGCGTGAAGTAGGTAAACCACTGCTAATAGTGGACTACGTAGACAGCATATTACGATATTTACTTACCTCCCCATGAGGTAGGATGCGGCACAAGGCCAAAATTAATGTGGGGAAATTGCCCGGAGACCCCGCATACGTATCTGTCTACCTCCCCGGACGAGACTCTGCCCTTCGGCATAGCCTCGTCCGGCTTCCTCTCTGGGTTCAAAGGCAGAGAGTTCGACACGGGTTCAAAGGCAGAGAGTTCGACACGTGTTCAAAGGCAGAGAGTTCGACACGTGTTCAAAGGCAGAGAGTTCGACACGTGTTCAAAGGCAGAGAGTTCGACACGGCCAGCGTAGACAGCAGATTACACCCCCCACACACACTTTCAATAGTGTTCAACGTATTTATAAGGATTAAGACATGCCCATTAGTGTTCATAGGTACGGTATATAACGGTTGTTTTGCTATCGTTCTCACTATCTGTTCTTCCATCTATTTACACAAACTCGTTATGCCTTGTGAGTGTCAAATTATCCCAGCTTTCTTTCCTCATAATGTGACCTAGAAATTTCAACCATCTTTTTCTGTTTCTAAGTATGTTTTCCTTTTGCATCCCTTGTTCTTGAAACTTCTCGGCATCTTTCTGCAGAACGATGCCTGTTTTCTCACGTCTCCTCTATATCAACGCCAATCTTCTTTATCCATGTCCCCGTTCTGTCAGTCTCTCAATGTGAGACTTGTGAGTTTCAACTTCAATGGTTCATAGTTGGTTAATTTCTCTTCTTACTTTTGCTCTATTCGTATAATCTGTTCGGTGGATTAATGATTAACGCTTATTCGTCTATTTTATCGTTTTATATAATAAATGCGAAAATAAATGTGTGTGTCAGACTTTTTCAATTAAAGAGGCACACCCCTCTTACTTTCAATTATCTCACCTTCTTTATCTTCCTCTTATATAATAAATGCGAAAATGTCCGTGTGTCACACTTGTTTAATTAAATGGACACAACTCTCTTACTTTCAATTATCTCACCTTCTTTATCTCCCTCTTATATAATAAATGCGAAAATGTCTGTGTGTCACATTTGTTCAATTAAAGGGACACAACTCTCTGAAAATTTTTTATATCTGGAACCATGTCTAAAGACTCATCCTGAAAACAAACATGAGAGTTAGAATCACAGGTGATCTTGAAGCATGAAGATTTGCAGTCTGGCAATTGAACCATCAAAATGGACCAAAATGGAAATATTACACTCCCAAATGCTTGTGGAATTTTAGTCTCAAGTATCCAAGACTTGATTGACCATGTTTATCCAAACATTGGACATAATTTCATGGATTCCAATCTGGTTTTGTCAGATTGCCATATTAGTTCCCAAAAATCAAACTGTGGATAGCATCAACAGGAAAGTTCTCAAAAAAATTCCAAAAGAAAGCATGAAGTAGATTTACATTGACACTTGTTGAACAAGAGCAGACAGGGAATTATCCAGTAGAGTTTCGGAACTCATTGAATCCTCCTGGAATGCCATCGCACAAGCAGGAACTAAAAGAAAATGTGGTTTCTCCAAAGATTTGTAATGGAACAAGGTTAATTGTCAAGAATATGCTTCGTCATCTCTTGGAAACTTACTGGTCTAGGAAAAGGGGAAAGAGTTTTAATTCCAAGAATCCCCATAATTCCTCCAGATTTATCTTTTGAATTCAAAAGTCTTCAGTTTAAAGTGAGAATGGGCGATGAAATGACAATCAATAAGTCCCAAGGACAATCGTTGAAAGTAACAGGACTTCATCTGATGGAACCTTGCTTTTCTCATGGCCAACACTATATTGGTTGTTCAAAGGTTGGGGATGGAAACAAGCTATTTGTACTGACCCCGAATGAGAAAATCAAAAATTATCATGCAGCTTTGCAATAAGTTCTAAATAGATAAATTCTTTTCAGGTTTATGGTGGTACCATACTTTTTCTCACTGAAAACACCTCTTATCACGCAACTTCCAACGAATGATTTTGGAAAACTGACCACATCTCAACCTGTTGTAGCATACCTACGGACGATAATGGGTATGTCCGCATTCACATAAATACAGTAGTACATACTGTATGTTGGTCTGCAGTTGAAGATTCGTTTCCAGCTGTGCTGGTTAAATTCTCTGCATCAGGACAGAGAGGATTCTCAGACGAGGCTATGTCGAAGCGGCTGATCTTGGTATCAGATACATATATATATATATATATATATATATATATATATATATATATATATATATATCTTGGTATCAGATATAGATGAAATGCGGATATATATATATATATATATATATATATATATATATATATATAATCATTTATTTGAATATTATAACATAAATATGTTATAAAATCCGTATATACCAATCCCACACTTGGGTATATATATATATATATATATATATATATATATATATATATATATATATATATATGTTTCTGATACCAAGATATATATATATATATATATATATATATATATATATATATATATATATATGTTTCTGACACCAAGATATATATATATATATATATATATATATATATGTTTCTGACACCAAGATATATATATATATATATATATGTATATATGTTTCTGACACCAAGATATATATATATGTATATATATATATATATATATATATATATATGTTTCTGACACCAAGATATATATATATATATATATATATATATATATATATATATATATGTTTCTGACACCAAGATATATATATATATATATATATATATATATATATATATATATATATATATATATATATATATATCTTGGTATCAGATATAGATGAAATGCGGATTGGAAACCGACAGGAAGATAAGCTAAAGAACAAATAGGAAATGTTTATCTAATATGTTTCCCTTTTATTATTCTGTTCTCTTATGAAGCTTTAATAAAAGTGAGAAACATTAGAAGTTAGATTCATAAACGTTTCCTATTTCGTCTTTATATATATATATATATATATATATATATATATATATATATATATATATATATATATATATATATATATATATATATATAATTTCATCTACAAAAATATTACTGTAGTCCGTTGAAATCCTTTTTGAGGACGAAACGTTTAATTCATTTGCTTAACATTTGTTGTAATATTTCAAACAAAAAAAATTCCCATAGCTCTACACTATGTTGGTTGGTTGATGTTACGATATGTCAACCCTTGTTGGGTGATTAAATGTCGAAGTTTGCGTGGGGCACACTGAGGGTCAAACTAATTAGTCAGTGGTAATGAACATGCAAACCAGTGTCGCTAATGATTACATTCAATGTTTGGTTTTCTGATTTTACGATGTATCAACGTTTGCCAGGTTATTTAACAGCGGAATTTTGTAGGTGACACCCAATGAGGATCAACGTTACAACTCTGTCGAAAAGATCAACCAGATTAGACTCGAGAACCATTTCCCCACGCCCAGCAACAGATATTTTAATCAAACTAACAACACAAAGAATGTATTCAACAGAGCGAATTAATCTTGAAATGATATAAAAACCATATAAAATTATTGATGGTATTTTCCAAATTGGGCATAAAACTATTGTCGATGGCGTATATGTGGTACCGACTCAACCAGAGACGACTTGTGCTCGCCTATCTGCTATTAGACGCATACGTACGTACTAGTCATCTGGAGATTGTGAGTGCGTGGTGGACGCTGTGAAGCGTTTTTTTTTATCTGTCTGGATAGCCTAGGTGTTTAACACAGTTATTTATTACTCAAGTAGGTAGGTGTTTGTCTTTGGACAATTTCCGTTTTCTTTGATTGATTTCTTTGTGTGAGGTCTTTCTTTTTTCTTCGATTTATATATATATATATATATATATATATATATATATATATATATATATATATATGTCTCTGTGTGCGTGTATATATATATATATATATATATACTAATACTGCTACTAATGCAATACTCTTCGATAAACGAATCGAGTTCTCTTAGTTACTGGCGTGTTTATCCAAATATGAATACCCTTCAATTCACTTTCATCCCTGCCGTGCGCCAACGGCTTATAGATAGATTCTCCGACTGACGCCAATTCAGGTGGGTTTCGATCCTAGCTAGAGGCAACCGATTGTCTAGCTACACTGATCAGCTGTGATACATCAAAATAGTCTGTTTGTGGATGACAATATATATATATATATATATATATATATATATATATATATATATATAGAGAGAGAGAGAGAGAGAGAGAGTTTTCTATATTTATTGATAAAAGCGTATGTAAATCTAAAAGTGGATACTGACTGAGGTCTCCACCGATAGGTGACACAGTCTGATATTTGAACACAATCATCAATGTCTGAAGATTGCGGTCAAGCATGAAACAGACTGTCGTTGCTCGGTTATATATATATATATATATATATATATATATATATATATATATATATATATATATATATATTCTGGTCGCCTAAAAATAGCAAAGAGCTGTGCCTCGTTAAGGGTTGACACTGTGAAGCGTTTTTGGGGTTTTTTTGGTGGCTATTTTAAAAATCCAAGCTAAAGCTGTATTGCATATACTTAGGTTGGAGTTATCATTACTAATTTTGTACTCAATGAAAGTGTTTTGTAAATTAATAATTTTAGAGGGGGTCTTTTCTGCTTGGTATGTTGAATATATAAGTTATTCAGGTTTTCAACATATAGAGATGAAAATTTTAAAAAAATGTAGCACTTAAAACTAAAACTCTTCCTGTTGTGGTTGGAGCTTTGGGACTGATAAAAAAAGGAACTCAAGAGCAAATCAACAAAATCCCTGTCGCATCATCTCTCCAAGAAATGCCAAAGTAAGATCTTACGAAAAAGCGCATCTTTTTATCTATTATATATGCTAGCTTAAAAGCCGCCCTATCAGGGCGGTATTTTGAATACAGGGTGCGATGGATAAAGTAATAAAAATGTAAGTTATTCTGCTTTCACAGTTGAATACATGGTAGATGATACTCAGCTTTTGTGCCGATATGTTTCTCTAGACATAATTACTAGAGGCAGTGATGTGTGTGTTTTATGTTGTAGTTTTGTTGAAGTTATATTTTGGAATACAGTTTGATTTCTTTAAGAAATTAGAGGATATTATATGATTTAATGCATTGGTAATTCTACTATAAATATAGATCATTGGTCATTTTTTTTATATATAAAAATGCATTGCTGGTACTTTTATTCTGAAAATATATTTTTATACTTTCATAGTGTTTTGTTTATTGTTTAAGGGGCTTTCCTTATTTGGCTATAGCTGGGACGCTGACAAATAATATCACGCCGTCATGGTGGACCTTGAAACAGCAGAAATTAAGAAATGGTTCCATGCTCATCAAAACGTCCAAACACCCAAGCGGAGTCCTTCTGGTTCGATGTAGTTTATCGTCATACCTCGGACTATTTTAAGGAAGAAATTTCAATGAAAGTGTTAGAGGATATCATTGGTGATAGACAAAACAGCAAGAAAAGAGAAAAGAAATTTAATCTTCTTCTATCAGTTCTTATTGACAATCTTAGGGCTTCTTGCTCATAATCTTTCATTATAAATTATTCATATATTCTGGTATTTTATTTTTTTAAAGAATTTTGAACGTGTCAAACACTATTTAAACGGCATTTGTAAATGTTTAGAGACAAAGGTATTTTTAAAATTTTTTTCAATTTCTCTCAGAGACTATTTTTCCGGATTCTGATTTTTTAGGATTTTAAATTTCGGGATTTCGACATTCGGGATTATAATCGGCACCCGTTCTCTCTTATCCTTGCTTAACCTTGAAATCCACACATCAAGAAAACGATGGTATAGTGGTGACAAATGCATACTTCTTTTACGTTTCATGTCCCTTCAAGATGTAAGCAATCATGGCTCTCCACATATTCCTTCTGACTTTTCGACATCTTCATCCACGTTCTGTTATCCATTTACACAAACTTGTTAAGTAGGTTACTCACCATTTCTCCCTCCTCTTGCCTTCAACATGTCTTGTGAGTGTTAGATTTTCCAGAGCTTCTTTCCTCATTATGTGTCTCTTAAATCTCAACTATTTCTTTCTGGTCAGCTATAGTTCCTATTTTCCTTAAATGTTCCTTGTTGCACACATTTTCTGTCGCTCGCATTCTTAGTAATCGTCGGAGAAACGACATCTCCGTCACTTCAAGTCTTTTCTTCATCTGTGAGAAGATTGTTTGCTGTCATAGCAGTTCAGCCTTTGTTTTTGTTTTCTCAAAACAGTTTCCTATCTCTTTATCCGTTGGAGATTAGATATTACATAAGGAAAAAGAAAGGCGTATTGGGAGAGCGAAAGATGCCTTTCAAAAGCGAAGCAAAGTATGAAGAAACATAAACACTTCGTTAGAAAAAAAAAAAGAGTACTGAACTGTTATGTAATATTAGTCCTCTTATCTGGCAGTGAATGCTGAACAATCTCCTCACAAATGAAGAAGAAAATTGAAGCAACAGAAACGTGGTTCTATAGAAAGATGCTGAAAACCGTCTATTCTCAAACAGCTTCTTCTCCAGCACTTCCCGTCCGTGGAACTCCCTTCCTCTTACTTGCTTCCCCGATTACTATAATCTTCAAATATTCAAATGTAATGTCAATCGACATCTGACACCCTGAGCTTGTTCCACGTCCTTCCCTGGATCCTTTCCTCAAACACGCCTCTTTACTCTTGTTATAAGTCCTCTGTATCCACTTGCGTGCTAGTGGCACTCCCGCCTTGCTTGGGATGAATTGCCTTAAAAAATACAGTGGATATAACATGTGAGCAACGATGGCGTTTTATAGAAAATGGAAACAAAAGGACACTTATACTTAACACCAAGAAGAGACAGTTGAAATCTCTTGGACATATAATGAGGAAAAAGGCTTGGAAAATTGGATACTCACAGGACAGTTTGAAGGCAAGAGGGGCAGAGAAAAACAAGGTATAACCCACACAGGAAGCTTGAGTGAATGGTCAGCGGAGTAAGATTTAGGAGAGATAACAAAAAGATATTTATTAAGAGCTGCAAAGGACAGGAAATTGTGGAGACCCATGAATGCCAATGCCCTGAAGAGACACGGCACATAGAAAAATGAGATTGTTTTGTATTATGGAAAAAAGGATCAATCGATAAGTACAGAAACTGAGCAATTTTTTTTTTTCATGCTTATTTTGCTGTTCGGACAGGCGTATAAACTATATTATTTTTGCACTTAACAACGTTTTTTGTTTTTCCGTGTACGGCCCCTGCACCCGACTGTAACGTTATTCCTGTAAGTTGAGAAGCTTTCAGACGACTCGACGTCTTTCGATACTATTGTAGGTGACAACAATATTTAATTCGACACACAACAGCAATTCGATTTGGTTCAATTGGTAACAAAACAAAAATAAAAAAAGATTTTGATTTCAAACGAACTCTGTTCAGGAACTATCAGTTCTTCGTAAAGTGTCACCGCCATTCTTTCTTCCTTTTATTGCTTTCTTTTTTTTTTTTTTTTTACTTCTCTCCCTTCTTCTTTCTCCCACTCCCTATTTTCTTCTCTTTGTCTTGTCTTCTTTTTTTCTTCTCTTTCTTTCTCGCCGCTCTCCTATTTATTTTTCTTTCTTTTCTTCTCCTTCTGGTCTCCCCCCCTCTCTCTCTCTTTCTCTTCTTATTTTTGCCTGTCTGTATCTTTCTTCTTTATCTTTCTCTTTCTTTCCCTTTGGTTCTTCCCCTTTCTTTCCACTCTCCTACTTTTTTATTTTCTCTCTATTATACTCTTTCTATCTCTGTCCTCTTCTTTTCTCCAGCTCTTCCTTCTTTTCCCTATCTATTCTTCTCTTTCTATCTTCCTCTTCCTTTTTCCTGCCTCTCTTTTAATCTTCCGCTTCCCCTCTCTTTCTCTAGCACTCCTGACTTTTCCCTACCACTCTCTATTCGTCTCTATCATTCCTCGTTCTCTTGTTTCCCTTTCTTTCTTCCTTTTCTCTCTACACTTCTATTCTTGTCTTTTTTCTCCTCCTCTCTATTTCTCTCTAATTTTCACTCTCTCTTTCTCTCCCTCACTCTGTCTTATCTTTATTCTCTCTCATTTTTCCCAGTCTTTTTTCTCTCTCTTTTCTTTCTTTCTCTCTGTGTTTTCTTTTTCTTTTAATGGTTTGTTTTTTATCTCATTCTGTCTCTTTCTCCTTTTGCGTTTTTCTCTTTCTCTTCGTCTATTTCATTCTCTTCTTTCTCTCTTTTCATTCTCGCTTCTCGTTCATTCATTCTTTCTTTTTTTCTTTTTTTTCTTTCCATGCTCTTTTTCTTCCATCGTCCGGTTCACACTTCTCCTCGGTCTTTTGAACAGCATTAGAGGTGTATCCCTTGTTTTCTCTTTAGGATTGGATTCCCGGTTTTTTTCTAAAGCCTTTGCCTTCTCTTACACTTCCGGTGACCCCTAGCAACTTGGTGGCATTATCTCTCTGCTTCGCTTGGTGCCTCTTACTCTATAATCCTCTACCGCGAGAGGCTCGTGGGCCTTTTACAGTGTAAAAATCATTGTAAAAAATATCTTTCTTTCTTTCTTCCCATGTAAGATGGCGTAAGAACAACAACTGGAAACCAAATGGAACATAAAATTTCAGACAGATTTTTTAAAAATGTTTTGATAAAATGAGGGTATATATGTAAGTATATAAAAGAATTACAAATATAACCTATATTTAATTCATTCAGTTTGTTGAGAGAAAACCAGTCACAGCATGCTAGTATTATTAATTTAAAAAGTATGACCTTACACGAATCGGTTCACAAAGAGCTAAGTTGAAAAGCTAAAAAGACGTTACCCAGTATTTAAATAAAACAAGACTCCTTACAGCACATTCCCTTTATCTATGCCGCAAAGCTCAATAAAGATCTTGATTTGACCCCAACGATCGGGAAACACATAAACGATCAGCGTATGTACTGCAGCCGTAGGCTGGTTTCGAATTCAGACCTTTTCCTTCTCCTAGACTGGTTGCAACACAGGCTGTATTGCTAATGACCCATGAGAAAAGATTGTTTCTTAAGTAAGTAAGTCAATGCAATGAACATGATTGGAATTTGAACTCGGCCCCCGATTCTTCTGTGGATCTCAAATTACATCATGCCACACCGATTTAACAATTCCTTTCCGGATCCTCCATACCTGCCCGATTCCACCATTCCTCTCCGATTTCCTGTCCCTTTCCAATTCCTCAAAATCTCCCTTATTCTCCTACTCCTCGTCGATTTCTTCATTCCTCTCCTATTCACCTATACTTTCCAATACCTCAAATCCTGGCCGATTCACATATTCCTTTACAATTCCTCAATTTCTCTCATATTCACCCATTCCTCACCGATTCCTCCATTCCTCTTCTATTCAAAGATTCCTCTCCGATATCCCCATTCCTCTCCTATTCCCCTATTCCTTTCCGATTCATCCATTCCTCTCTGAATCCCCCATTCCTCCATGATTCCTCCACTTCTCTTCGATTCCTCTATTTCTTTCCAATTCCTCCATTTCTCTCCTACTCTCCCATTCCTCTCAAATTGCACCATTCCTCTCCGATACACCTATTGCTTACCAATTGCACCATTTCTCTTCTATTCAATTATTCCACTCAGATATCACCATTCCTCTCCCATTCCCCTATTCTTTTCCGATTCACACATTCCTCTCTGAAGCCCACATTCTTCTACGATTCTTCCAATTCTTTTCGATTCCCTTATTCCTTTCCAATTCCTCCATTTCTCTCCTATTCTCGTATACCTTTACATTTGCTCCATTTCTCTCCAATACACCTATTGCTTAACAATTCCACAATTTCTCTTCTATTCACCCATTCCTCTCCAATATACCCATTCCTCTCATATTCCCCTATTCCTTTCCGATTCATCCATTTATTTCTGATGACCCATTCCTCTACGATTCCTCCACTTGTCTTCGTTTAGCCTATTCCTTTCCAATTCTTCCATTTCTCTCCTATTCTCCCATTGCTCTCAGATTTCTCCATTCCTCTCCGATACCCCTATTGCTTGCCAATTCACCAATTATCTTGTATTCACCCATTCCTCAGAGATTGCTCAATTAATCTCCGATACCCTTATTGATTAACAATTCCACCATTTCTTTTCTATTCACCCATTCCTCTCCGTTATCCCCATTCTTCTCGTATTCCCCTATTCCTTTCTGATTCATCCATTCCTCGCCGATTCCTCCATTCCTGTCCGATTCTCCTATATTTTCCGATTCCACCATTCGTCTCCGATTTCCCATTCCTATACAATATCTCCATTCCTGCCCGATTCCCCTATTCCTGTCCAATTCCTCTATTCCTCTTCGATTCCTCCATTCCTGTGATTCTCTTATTCCTTTCCCATTCGTCCATTCATCTCTCACGCCCCCATTTCTCTACGATTCCCCCATTCCTTTCTGATTCCTCCATTACTCTCCATTTTCCTCAATCCTCTCCAATTCCCCCATTCCTCTCTTATTCCCCCATTCCTCTCCAATTCCCCCATTCCTCTCTGATTCCCCCATTCCTCTCCAATTCCCCCATTCCTTTCTGATTCCACCATTCCTCTCCAATTCCCCCATTCCTCTCTGATTACCCCATTCCTCTCCAATTCCCCCATTCCTCTCTGATTCCCCCATTCCTCTCCAATTCCACCATTCCTCTCTGATTCCTCCTAACGTTCTACTCTAAAAAATGAAATATTTTATAAAGTGATTATAAAATGTTTATATTTGTAGCATCAAATTTATCGATATGCCGAAATATAATTGTATTTTATTATGTGTTTATTATTGTGAATTGAGTTTTAGAATTATATTAAAATAACACCTTTTACTCTGTTACTGAATGATGAAAGTGTCGTCTGATAATGTCGCGCTTTGAAATTATCGAAAAAAAAATTATTTTGGAACGTAGCATAAAGAACGTGAAACTGAGAATTTTAATCATATCTTAGGGGGTTGTTTTTTGCTCAGTATCTCCTGTAGAGAGAAATCTAATAATCTTGCTACTATGAGTGATGTTAACTTCTTGTGACTCGGGACCTCTACAAACATCAGATCTCTTCTCTCAGGCGACCCAACCAGGAGAGATCACCACCTGGTCAACTTCCAATCTTCTCTCAGTTTAATCCGCGAAATATGGCCTGAGCTTGTTGAACTATATTTTCTTGCTACTAGGGCGTGACACTGATAATGTGAACCAATTTTCATTGAGTGATTCCAATAGGGTCCAAACAATATAGTGCTTTATGCCATTTTGTTGTTTTAAATGTTGAAATGACTGCATTAATTATTCTTTTCTTTTCTTTTGAATTTTATAGTTATTTATTTTTTACTTTTTGTTTTTTTCTGTATCTGATATTCCGTATATATTGTTCTCTCCATTGCTAGCAGTTATCAACCTGTTTAGTTCCCCCACCTCCTAAGCAGAAGTGTTTAACCTGGAATTTAATTTGCTTCATTAAATTATATATATATATATATATATATATATATATATATATATATATATATATATATATATATATATATATATATATACAAGTATAGGATTGGTGTGTACGGAATAAATTCCAATAACCAATAATTACTATTCTTTATTTAAAAATTATAACATAAATATGTTATAAAATCACTACAAAAATAGCAATTTTGTTTCAACACCTCCGGTATCTTATCGGAGGTGTTGAAACAAAATGGCTATTTTGTAGTGATTTTATAACATATTTATGTTATAATTTTTAAATAAATAATTATATATATATATATATATATATATATATATATATATATATATATATATATAACCCATGCCAAATTCACTATAATTGAGAAAATAGAAAACTTATTTTAGAAGGCCATGAAGATAAGTCGAAGTCTGCGTCTAAACGATTTTCGATACATTTGATATAAAAAGGCCGCATACAATGACAGAACCACGAAGATCGTCCAGAAAAAGGAAGTTCACAGAACCTTTGGAAATAGATCCAAAGAAAAAAAGATATTAAAAACCCCTGCTACGCAAAAGCTTCGGAAGGTGGTTGTTATGGGAACTTACCCATAATAATAATGGACTATTCCGGACATTATAAATACTGCGCCTCAAGAGGGAGCAGAGAGGATTATGGTAAGAATATTGGAATAGTGATACTTGTCGTGACAACATAGTTCACTCTAACCAAATCTGATAGTCATTACTAATACTTCTACTTCTTATATATTTCTGTTTGTAATATATCTGTGTTATTCCATACTTGTGTTCGAGTTATTCTTCATTGGTTCTACCTGGGACTATCACCGTGGTACAAGGAATTTGGACCATAACACAAATAAAAGAGCAGAATCAGGACGTGACAGTGCCTTTTAAATGGTCTGTACGTTGTTGAATCAGCCACTAGCGAGAACGAGAGATTTTCTGGTAAAAAATAGTATTGTCCTGCAAAGCCAAAATCTTGCAGTTTTTTCTTTCTTTCTTTAATCAATCAATGTTTCAATATTGCAATTTAAAGATGTCAGAAATTATCCTCTGATTACTCTTTTGTACTTCTAAAACTAACGACACCTGGCTGATTCCAACAATCGATATTGAAATTTATTTTTGTGTTCTTTCCTATCAGTCACAAGTATTTTCGCTTATCTCTGTTCGATTCTATTGTTGAGTACTAATTTCAAATCAACAGTCACAACTTAGTTTGCACTTAGTCTGATCAAACGAAAAGTGAGGAGTTTTACCGCTGACTGCGAATAATTTTTCGTGTTCAAATCGCTTAGGATGTCATGAAGTTAACAACAGATCTTCCCTTGATAAGAACTTTGGCAGTCAAATCACATAATCTAGATCTGCAAGATTTGTCACAGGGTCATTATCGAAGATGAAACAAGCTTGCCCCTAACACACACCCGTCAGTCTTTCACTTGCATAAAACATTTCTTAAAACATTTATTGTTTTCGTTGACATTATCCTAATGAATAATGTCTGTTTCCTTACTTTCTGTCCAAATTTCTTTAAGTAAGATGTGGGTAACACATTTTTTTTTCACTCCAAGCAAGTCGATTATGCCACTAAGTCGCAAGAGATTACTGTGGGCGAAAGAGAATGAGAAGATTTTAGTGAGGAGAAAGGACAATAAAAGAACAGGTTTCAGGAAGACAGAAGATGGCGATAATGCCACTAAGACTCAAGGGGTTACTGGGCGTAAAAGAGAATAAGAAGACTTTAGTGAGGAGAAAGGACAATAAAAGAACAAGTTTCAGGAAGACAGAAGATGGCGATAATGCCACTAAGACGCAATGGGTTACTGGGAGTAAAAGAGAATGAGAAGACTTTAGTGAGGAGATAGGACAATAAAAGAACAGAATTTAGGAAGACGGAAGATGGCGATTGACGTTGCATTTATATTTTTGAAGAACATAGGTGGCATGTAAGCAAGAAACAGGAAGAGAGTTCCACAGGCGAGAAGTGCAAGAAAAGAAACTATTAGAATAAAATTTACGGTGATATCTATCTAATTCAACATTACAACAATAGAACCTAACTGCCAATCTAGTAGTATACTTAAATTCATGCAGACGAGGCATTAAAAAAGAACAATCATTAGAACAATTGCCATGAAACTATTTATAGAAAAGACAGAGGGAAGCCATGTCACAGGTCAGAACTGATAACATTACAGATGTTTCTTAGAATTTTGCAGTAAATCGTGAGATATATAACAGGATCGCCATACCAGATACGGCAGAAATATTTAATGAACGTACGATAGTAGGTTTATAAATGAGCCAGATGGATTCTGTCGCGAAGAATTGCATAGCATGACACCATGAACCGACTTCCCTCGAAGTAGACCCCAGCAATTGTTCCAATACAATCACTTCACTTCATGTCAGTGGGAAAACATGAGACTAAGAAGGCGCCATGGGTTGCTCTCTTTGGGGTTAGCATCAGCTATTGTGCTGGAAGGCGAAAAGGGTTCTCAAAGATGGTTAAAACAAAGCAGCTTCGTTTTGGGAGGCGTTAAAATTTACAAGCCATTTCTTGCCCCAGTTAACCTCTTGGGGATGAAAAGGCAGCAAAAGAAGTGGTTCTACAGAAGGATACTAAGAATACCATAGATGGAACATGTGAGTAAAGATGGGGATTTGAGGAAAATGAGAAGAGAAAAGACATACTTGGTATCACAAAGAGACAGTTCAAATTTCTAGGATGCATAATGAGGAAAGAGGGCTCGGAAAATTTCACACTCGCAGGACATGTTAAAAAGAAAAAGGGGCAAGGCGAAACAGCGAGTAAACCTACCTAACGTGTTTATATAATTGGGTGGCAGATTAGGGTGTGGATGGGGCGGTAAAAAAAACAAATATTACTAAAAGAGCTACAAAGAGTAGAAATACTGGAAGGGCGTGGCAGAAAGAAGAAGAAATGGAAGAAAGGAGGGTTTACCATTGCGTTTCGTCTGTCGTATGCGACCTACAATTTGTTCGCAAAAATAATGAAAAACTTTTCACGAGCCTTACAAGTATCCGAATAACTTCTTGGAGAGAGATCAAAATCCTTTCGTGTACGGGAAGCCATAGGTTACCCGCCCCTGAACGATAATATTATTCTCTCTTAAATTTTATCCAGTAGGAGATAAAAACTGGTTAGAAAAATTAATAATAGCTAGTTTTAACCCGTGAAAATTTCTCGGTTTTTCCTCTTTGAATTTTCTGTTTAATCTTCATTGTCAAGTTAATGATTAAGTAAACTCATTGTGACTTCTACGACATTAAAATATCCGTCGAAATTCCCCCGTCGCGTCGTTAAGTATTTCAGCTTAACAACTTAAATATTGCAATACCAACTGAATATGAGTGCTGATTCTTTGTTTCTTAGCTCCAGTTTTTAAGATCTTATGAAGAATTTTTCTTTAGAGCCTACAGATGTTCAAACTTTGTTCAAAGAGGGCCAGATTTATTGAGGTGAATATACGTGAGGGCCAAACATTCTGCTTGCTATTCTTGGAACCATTAAAATTTAAATGCAAGTGAACTATCTTATGAAAACTGCAAATGACTTATTTTCATTTCTTCACATCGATGACAAATATATTTAAATAGGTTTTACCAAAATCACTCAGCCTGTCATGTCTGAAGCACATATAAGATGAAGTAAAATATGTCTAAAAAAAAAAACTTCCAGGAAGCTATAATATATATATCAGTTAGTTTTAAACATTACATATTATTGGTAATTAATGTTGTATGTCAACTTTTAAGTTAAAAACATATGAATAGGAACATAACAGCAACATTCATCTTATTAAGAAGTAGAAAGCATAAAGTGTCAGAAGTCCAAGTGTCCAAATAGATTTAGAACTGATTTTGACCAACACAAAACAAATTTAATTCACTAAGATTTTAGAATTTATTCATCTGAGATGACCAAATAACAAATAACATGCCTGCACTAATGTGAAGGGTGATAGTGAGAGCTGGACTGCCAGGTCTTGTTTAAAGGCAGTGATTTGAGAAATCGGAAGGAAAAAGACTTGGTCAGTGTCACACAGCCATACGGCGGCCACACAGTGCTGCTGCCATATTTTGATAAAACATGAAATTGCATTTCTTAGAAGTGTTCTTTACCTACTCTGATTGACAATACTAGCGGGGGTCGTAAATGATACATTTTATGACAAAGGATGGGGGCCATGTGAAACTTGACCGTAATTGGTCCCCGGGCCGGATTTTGGACATGCCTGGCCCAGGTGAATTCCTCCACTTAAAATCAATTTGAATCATTGATCTGAGAAAACGGTTGCATGAACAAGTTGGGTGCAATGCGTGACACTCCCATATGAGAGTCAAGATCTGAAGAGATTATCTAAAAAAATGACTGGTGTTCTTTGCTTAATATTTTGGTTTTGTTGCACTCGCGGTGTTGGACAAAAATGCCCCCCCCCCTAGTGCGGTCAATGCAAGTTCAAATTTTTAAAGTAGTATTACTTGTTTTACTTCCATCTTCCAGTTCGATATATTGATTTCCTGGATTAAAATCATTATCGAAACTAATAAATTTAGATTCATCGGTAATAGCATGAGTTGTGGCTCTACAATTAACGAGAAAATACCGTTTTTGTTGGAAACGGTGTCTAGTTCAATTGAAAAGAGAAATGAATGTCCATTCTCTGAAATAAGTTCCACATTTTTTTACGAAATGAGCTTTCTTTTTGTTTCTGAACTCAGTACTTTTATGTCCACGTTTGCGATGAGTATGGCAGATATTTCTCTTCGATGGATTGGAAGTATATCGTTTTGAAGGGAAATTATTTACTGGATAATTCCGAAATTTACTTCGGCATTCAGAGCTTTTATGTTTAGATTTACCACAGATAAAACAGTCAGGGAAATTAGTGTGTGGCTTTGGTCTTGGTATTCTGAGAGCCATTACGGTATTTTCTCCTGAATTATTTTTAAATTACTCCGAAGTTTCACAATGCTACTTTAAATTCACTAAATGTGACTATTTTGTCCTAATGACTAATAACAGCTGTAAATGGTTTAAATTCAAACGAAAAGTCTTTTAGGAAGATGACTATTAGCAAACTATCGCTAATTACCTCTCTGGAAATTTTTAATAAAGTAACACCATTTTCAGCTCTAAGATAATCA
Source organism: Acanthosepion esculentum (assembly GCA_964036315.1). Taxonomy (NCBI): domain Eukaryota; kingdom Metazoa; phylum Mollusca; class Cephalopoda; order Sepiida; family Sepiidae; genus Acanthosepion; species Acanthosepion esculentum. The sequence goes on along the minus strand of OZ038499.1, from coordinate 105,519,913 downwards.
GTAATAGTTTCGGCAGTTGCTTTGCGTAGGGAGGTAAATTCAGTATACAAGGAAAATAATTTCGGTTTTCCTTTTGATAAATAGTGCTCACTCAAAATTTGCAGTGCTTTTTTACCACCGTCATGGGCTTCTCTCATAATAAGAGACATACTTCGATCATTGAGAAATTAGATTAATTCGGCAAACGCGTTTGCATTCTTTTCACAGTACTCTTCGTTATTGGGAGGATCAAATGGTGCCGAGGTTGTTTCAGGTAAGTTTCGGATTCTCATGTATCCTAAAAATTTGATCTCCCATAGTTCATATTTTGATTCGTCAGCGTTGAAACCGTCTGTTCCTGGACTCATCACCTGTAGAGTGAGTGACCATGGTTAAATGTAAATAAATAGCAAAACTACCTAACAAACAGATTTGACAATGTTTGCAATAAACAATTACAATAACAAAAAAACAAAACAATATAAAGCAAGCAAACAATCTATGCAATGTCAAATTAACAGTAATAAAGCAAAGCAACAGTAATATGGTAAAAAGTACACAAACTAAGAATTGGGGTTGACACACAAAAGCAAGTTCTGATAAGCGAACGTAGCGTTCTGATTGAAGACGAGACAGACCGGGACTGAGTCGGATGACACCGACAAGTGGCCTATCTTGTTGGATAGGAAGAAATTCCAGTATACGTATGTGTGCAACTGTCTATAAATTTGGTTAGGGAAAGGGCTTTTTCACTGAGAAATAATTATGTAGGAATTGAATAAAGATTAAGACTGAATTCATGCTTTCCAGTCAACTTTGATCATCAAAAGTTTAAATGCCATGTCCGTCGTTACCGTTTGTCGCCTTAATTCTTTTTTTTTTAATTGTTCTCTCTCCTTAATAACGTTTTCTTTTTCTCATATTCTATCACACTCACAATCTTGTAGGTTTATTGCCTTGCTTGGAGTGATTAAATGGTTTTTTAAAAAGTCAATGTCAATGCACTTGATCTGATCTGATCAATGGTCTAAAACTATTCCTCTCCTTACGTGTACCATCTTTTCAGGACCTGGACGCGGCTTTCCACAATTTCTTATCCTTTGTAGCTTTTTAGTAGATTTTGTCAGTTTTGCTATCTCTCCTAATCCCAATTTTGCCAGCCATTTACACAAGTTTATAAGTTACGTTATACGCTGCTTTCCTACGTTCAATATGTTCAGTGAGTGTCATATTTTCTAAGCCTTCTTTTCTCATTATGTGCCCTAGAAATTTTAAACTGTCTCTTTCTGATGTTAAGTATAAGTGTCCTTTTTGTTTTAATTTTCTCTAAAACTTCGCCATTGCTCACATGTTCAGTCCACGATATTCCTAGCATCCTTTTATAGAACCACATTTTTATCGTCACACGTTTCTTCATCTGTGCAAAGATGGTTCACTACGCTTAACATCTGATTTAGCCACCCCCTCATAATATTTGATTTAACTTCCAATTTTCAACATTTCATTTAGCCCCCCTCTACTTTTAACATCTGACTTAGCTCTTGTATATATATATATATATATATATATATATATATATATATATATATATATATATATATGAAGAAATATAGTCTTAGGGTGTGCTATATTTATGGGATAAAGTGCTCAATATCAGCGATAGAGCGTGTGTAAATATAAAAGTAAACATTGAGGTCAACACTCATTTTCGTTGCCTGACGATTGCACTAGCATGAAACAGACTGTCGCCTCTAAGTGCTGACTTCCATGTCCACTTTTATATTTACACACGCTCTATCTCTGATATTGAGCACTTTATCCCATAAATATAGCACACTTTAAGACTATATTTCTTCATTCATATATATATATACATATATATATATATATATATATATATATATATATATATATATATATATATATATATATTGTGTGTATTTAGGCAGCATGTTTTCATTGATGCATGTTTCATTAAATAATATAGACAAGTTTTGTCTATTTATTTTATGTAAATTCTTTTCATATCGTCTGATAAGCTTAATAACATTATCATTAAACAAAGAAAGAAAATCGCAATATTGATACATATTTTTTAATCCTATCTAAGCTTTCGGTTTACATAAGCCATCATCAGAGATGACAAGTACATTACAATATATTAAACAATACACGGACCTGTCCAGTTTGTTACTGTTTAGGTTGTTCAATTTTTCTTTGGGTATTTCAATTTGCCTTTTTACAAGGCTACATTTATAAGATGTGGGTTGCTTTTATTTTAATTTTTATAATAATTAAAATATCTATCAATATTGTGATTTTCTTTATTCGTTTAATGATAATGTTATTAAGCTTATCAGACGATATGAAAAGAATTTACATAAAATAAATAGACAACACTTGTCTATATTATTAAATGAAACATATATATATATATATATATATATATATATATATATATATATATATGTATGTATGTATAAAGGAAGAACAGTAAGATATAAAATCCGGTGTTCTTATAGATATTTTTATTTTTACACAATAGTGCTCAATGTAAATTTACAGAGCATTAATATTATAAATTAATTGATTTAAAATATGGTTTTTTCGTTAAACAGTGATAACCATGTTTCAAAAATGGAAGCTAAAGCCATCGAATTTAATTTTGTTATTAAATTAAAAACATTAGTTCCATTTCCTCGTCAAGCGAATTTTGGAGTAATTTATTTTTTAAAATTTATGGTTTTAAAGGCAGGGCAAAGATTCATAGTTTTTCCAAGGATACTGAGGAATCCATTCATCTAGACAAGGGGTAGTAGGGTGTTCAATTTTTTAATTTTCATTGTATCAGTTAATAGTTACATTCGAAAGCGGAGTTATGTTTAGGGATGGGTAGGGAGGTATTTTTTAACAAATTCTGACATCCGCTAAATGCATGTCGTCTGTTTTTTTTTAATAAAAATTTTATTTTTAACGGCAAAAATTCTTACGGTATTTTTTCTATTTGTATACTTAAAGATTTGGGGGGGGGGCTGTTTAGGCTAGAATATGTTTTAACTACATTTCTAAAAAAATTTAATTTTTAATATTTAATAAATTATATTTCTTTTTAAAACCAAATAAATGTATTAGAATTACTTACAGTATGTAAAAAAAATTTTCTTATCGTATGTATATATATATATATATATATATATATATATATATATATATATATATATTATAAAGAGATAATCATACCTTGAATCAATTAGCACTATTAATGCAATTATTGGCGAAATCCCTTCGCTAGTAGACATAATTATAAGCATTAGACTACTGATAATCCACTGAATGATGAGATCCTTATGTATAAAATTGTCAGATGGATATGGTGTATTTTTTAATTCAGCTAGTACTTTCAAAGTCTCATGTCTTCATCATGAAGCTTCATTCCTTAGAATCAAAACTGGAAGACGAAATAAATGTGTTTTTCCGGCCGAAAGATGTTTTTAAGTATGGGCTATTTGTTAACGGCTATGTAGTGCGTGCAAGTCGCAACGCTAAAGTTCAAATATTTCAAGTGAGGATTTTTATATGAATTTTGTTATTTGGTAAATCCACGAATTCTTTTATTATATATATATATATATATATATATATATATATATATATATATATATATATATATCGGATATTTGGTATTTGCCTGTCGTAAAATGATCTATTTCTTCTTTGTTTTTTTCTGAGCTTGTTGCATATGATCAGCATATTGACTAGCTTCTCTTTCTGTTTCACCAAGACTGTGTACGGTAGTTGCCATTATCCCAAAATGCACCTGCTATAGTCTTTATCTAATATCAGTCCGATTCCCCTTTCATCTTTCTCTACACCTTAGTATATGATTCTGTGACTGTAGCTTATAAAATCCCCATTGTTTCTTCATCTTGCTTCAGTCGAACACGATACGCTTCTGAATTTTTCTGTGAGGCAGGTTTGCGCCACAGTAAGCGAGCAAATTTAATTCCACATACACACACGCGCGCATGCACGCACACACACTCACACACACACACATTCACACACACACACGCGCACATAACCCGCATGCATACGGTATGTGTGTGTACGTGGGGTCGTATGTATATTCATTTCCAGCAAGTATGTTGCCTTCTCTCTAGCTTCCTGTTCTTCTTCGCCTTGTGCAAATAGTAAATCAGCCTCCGCCCCTCAGACGACGCGTTGTCTGGGTTGAGTGTATATTTAGCTGACATTGGCCTGAATATTTCTCCCATTTCGTATTTGGCTGAGTTTAAAATTGCACGCTTTTTTACTAATGATAGTTTTCATGCCAAAAAGACGTTGAAAATTTCTTCTTTTTTTTTTTTCGTGCGGGATCTAATTTTAGCGAGAAAAACCATAAATCTCCTAAGTTATCTATTTACAATGTATGATAGGTACCCTTGATAACAGAACTGCTGTAAGCATTTAGTAAGCGTCCTGGCACAAATACTGAAATTCCTCGCGAGGACGGGCTGTCATGCGTAGATTATAATTACATACGCGCACACAAATACACATATATAGCGGACACAGAAATCAACACTGAGTGGCGACAGTATGTTTCATGCGTGAACGCAATCTTTAGGCCATGTATGTTGGATGGTAGCTCGACATGTTGGTCAATGGGGCATTATGAACAGCACGCTTATGTATTTCCCTGTTTATTCTGTTGTCCTAACAGTTACTGGAGAGAGGGAAAGGATTATAATTTCCATTGTTGGCCTAAAGATTGCTTTCAAACATGAAACAGACGATCACCACTCGGCATTGACCTTAGTTTAATCTCTTATCTTTACACAAGTTCTGTCCCTGATATCCAGCACCTTTCTCTATGAATATACAATACCTTAAAATTATATTTTTTATCATATATATGCATATGTAAAACCTAGTTAAAAATTGTAGAAAAATCAATAGATTTAAATAGTATCACTAATATTTCAAATATGTGCAAAAAATAGGATCACACGGACCTCAAATAAACACATTAGCATTTATTGACCAATCAGCGAGGTTGCCTCAAACGCAAACAAGGTTTTAAAAAGCAGACAGCTATTTCTTGTCGTATGCTAAAAAAAAAATGAAGGCTCACATTCAGAAAAAGATTAACAATGTTTTCCCTCCTAAGAACTATATTAAAAATTGGGAAATATATTCATTAACAAATAAAACTTCTTAATTTAATAAATCTAACTGTTAACTTACTGTTATTCGATTGTTTCTTATAAATAGCGTAGCGTAAATTAATAGACTAATTTTTCAGTACAACTCTGACTGGGATGTAAATAATAATGATTACTCATACTATCGCTCAAATTACTTTATTCAGTAATAAAGTTCCTCTATGTAAATTATTTCCTCCGTTTTAAAGTATTTTAATAAACCAGTTTGCGCAGTTTACATTACGAAAACACCCAAGCAACAAAGTGCAGTTGCAAATGTCGTAATAGTACTGATATTAATCAGCTGACACCCTGTAGCTGCTAATTTTACGCTGCACACATAATATAACGTAAATTGTGGATTTTCCCGTGATATTTCACACATATTTTTCACTTTATATTAACGCAATTCATTAATTTTATGCTGTAATAAATACAAAACAAACATTTTCTCGTACACACACACACACAAACACACACACACACACACACACACACACACACACACATAGATAGATAGATAGATAGGAACAAAACTGTGATAGATAGATAGATAGATAGATAGATAGATAGATAGATAGGAACAGACTGAAATAGATAGATAGATAGATAGGAACAGACTGAAATAGATAGATAGATAGATAGATAGATAGATAGGTAGGAAAAGACTGAAATATATATATATATATATATATATATATATATATAGATAGATAGATAGATAGATAGATAGATAGGAACAGACTGAAATAGATAGATAGATAGATAGATAGGAACAGACTGAAATACATAGATAGATAGATAGATAGATAGGTAGGAAAAGACTGAAATATATATATATATATATATATATATATATATATATATATATATATATATATATATAGATAGATAGATAGATAGATAGATAGATAGGAACAGACTGAGATAGATAGATAGATAGATAGATAGATAGATAGATAGATAGATAAGATTAATTAAAAAGAACTTCTCGCTTGTGGAACTCTATTCTGGTTCCATGCTTTCCAGTTAAATTTGATCTTCAAAAATTCAAATGCAATATCAAACGCTATCTACTGCCCTCTTGATAACTCTTCAATTGTTCTTGCGCCTCCATAATGTCTTTCTTTTTTTTATTCTTTCACAGTCAGTAACCCTTGTGTCTTAGTGGCTTTACTACCTTGGTTGGAGTAATATGAGTAAAAATAAGTGTATAATTTGTTATATCAGGTCCCCAAAAAAGTTTTTGCCAATTTTTATAAAGGAAATTAAAGATGCATATTTAAAGTCTTAAATGTATTTATTCATCAAAATACGAACCATTACATTCTATGACATTCTCCCAAGGGTTCAACAACTGAGTAATGCCATTTTTGTAAAAGTCCTTAGTTTTACTTTGGAAAAAGTTATTCACTTCCCTTTTCAAGTCATCTTCATTATTAAATGTCCTATTCTTCATATGATTATCTAAGCCTAAAAACCAGTGAAAATCTGTTGGGGAGAGGTCTGGTGAATACGGTGGATGAAGCATAATCTTCCGCTATAGCACTGCTATCTTGGCAAGGGGCATTTTGGCAACGTGTGGGCGAACATTGTCCTGGAGAAACAAAACTTGTTTTCTGTTTACTAATGCAGGCTGTTTCTTCAACAAGTTTTCCTGAACTCGTTCAAGTTGATCGCAACATTTGTCAGCAGTAAGGGCTTCACCCGTTTTTAAAAACTCATAGTGAAATATTCCTTGGTATGTCCACCAGACACACAGCAAAAGGTGTTTTTTTGTGGGGGGGGGATAGTGGTGCTTTTGAAGTTTATGGCAAAGGATCACCCGGCGATAACCAATGATGTTTCATCTTAGAATTTGTATACATGATCCACTTTTCATCACGTCATAATTCGATCAAAAATGAGTTCTTTTGTTCGTCTACTGCGATGAGAAGAGCATATGGTAAGCCTCTGCAGTTTGTTTGCTGGTGTTAAGTCATGTGGCACCCAACGCAGTCTTATAGTTTCATCGCTTACATTAAACCTCGAAGCATGTTAAACCTGAATCTGATTCTATAGCTGCCTTTAAGTCCTCATTGTTTAGGGATATTGGTCATCCAGCTCGAGGTTCATCTTCGAGGGTTTCATTGCCACAACGAAACTTCTGAAATCAATTACGTGCAGTTCGTTCACTTACTGCACCTTCACCAAAGGCTTTACATAGCTTACGAGAAGCACATGATGCACTTGTACCAAGTTTAAGCTCTTACAACAGACAAGCACGAATTACTAATTTTTTTATCCGTCATTTTGAGGGCTCTGAAATGAGAAATAAAATGATATTAGTTATGTAATAAAATACTAACTGAATCATTCAACAATGTACTTGTTAATACAAGTTGCTTCCTGTATACTTATGCTTGTTAGTAACTAAACAGCTGGGCCAGAAATAAGTTAACAAAAATCGGCAAAAACTTTTTTGGGGCACCCGATAGTTATGTCGACCGCTAATAAATGGTCATATGCGAACAACGAATTGATGTCAAAATCAAAGAACTACAGAAGCTAATATATCTGGGAAGTGATAGAGAATGCAGCACCAAAATCCAAAGGAACATTGGAGTAGTAAAAGATGCTTTCCAAAATCTAAGCAAAATATTAAGAAAGAGGAACATTTCATTAGCAACAAAGAAAAGAGTGCTGATCGTCTATATGGCACTGAATGCAGGACAATTTCCTCACGCATCATGAGGAGACTTGAGCCAGCAAAAACAAAGAAAAAAATATTGAACTGCTATGTAATATCAGACCTATATGAAGAACGTACTGGAGGCAATAGAATGTAATTCTACAGAAGAATGCTGTAATAATCATAGACAGAGCATGTAAGCAATGGGGAATTTTTAAGGAAAATGGAAACTAAAAGGATGTTTATACTGAGAATCAGAAAAAGACCGTTGAAATTTTTTGAACATAAGAAGGGAAAAAGGTTTGGAGAATTTAACACTCACATGATATGTAGCAGGCAAAATAGACAGGGGATAGCTGCGGGGCATCTACCTGCGGAGCTTGTGTGAACGGATGGCGGAACGTGTAGAGGGGGGGGGGAACAAAGTAAGAAACGTTGCTAAGAGCTACTAGTTGTGGAGAGCCATGGTTGCCCACATCCTGAATGGACGCTGCACATAGAAGAATGTCTTCTAGTACTATTAGAATTGTCTCGCAGTTCTGGTTAAATAAATCCAGTGTGCAATCCTTATTTCTCTTTCTATTCTTGTGTATTACAAAGGCAGGCTCTTCTTTTGTTCAAGTTGGTTTTTACTAGCATTCATCCAATGAAAAGCCCAAGAGCACTCAAGATAGAAGGTCACTGTGTGGTGTTGCATGAGCGTAAGAAGGAGCAAGAAGTAAAGTTCTTGGGGCTACGCAGGAAGGATAACGGCTAACTCTAGTAAAGATTTAATTAGTGTTATTCCCAATAGACAAGATTATTTGAATATCTTTTCCGTGTAGACCAAGCTTTTCTAACATTTCAAAGTAGTGTTCGGGTTGTATCTTTTCAATTGTCTTTGGATAATCAATGAAACAGATATTTCTGCATTTGCATTGCTCACCCTGGTAACATTCTGATGATAAAAATTGCATTTCTTGTTCCAGTGTCTTCGGCAAACCCATATTGTTCTTGCTCTATTTCGATCTATTCATTAAAAAAAGCTGACTGCGCGATGAAGATAGCATTCATTTGCACTTGGTTTCCTTGGCTGCACTGAATAGGGATCAACTGAGCTATTTAGGTATTTCACCGTTGTCTTATATATACATTTTATGCATATCTTCTACGTCTATGTTCTATAATTTTTCGGTCTTTTGCTTTTCTGAACATTTGCTCTTTTATTTTCTCTTGCTTAAAATGAATCTTTGATTGGGCAGCAACTCGACATCAGGTACTTGTAAGTGATATTGGTCGACCATTGCTAGTGACTAAGGAGTTCGATCCACACTGAGTGCTCCATACTTGTGACCTTGCACCAAACTATTAAATTACAACGAGCTAACTGTCGCTCTTTAACGTTATTTTGGTTGGTGCAAATAATCGTCGTCGAAGAAGAAATCGCTTAGAGTTACTGTCTTAAAAGTAAAACTTAAAACTTACCTACTTGGTAAACCCCGTGTTAACAAGTTTACCGAAAAACATACTTTTAAAGCAGGTCAAAGGGCACTTCGCCCAGACGTCCAGGCGTCGGATTTATAAGGGACTATCTTTAAAATCTTTTTATAATTGGCTAAATAAAGAAATAAATAAATCTACACTTACTTATCGACTCTTCTTTTTCCAAAGAACCGACCGTTAATTTCCCCTGAATGGGCGTCCACCTGTAAGACGAGTGACCCTTTCTTTCCGGTTCATTTGTCTGCTCACCTATACTGACAATAAAAACTTTGAAAAAAAAGAAATAAATAAATAAAAACATCTGCCTTCTTTGCGAGTTGTAAATTAATAGGTGAGTAAAATTATTCTCTTTTTAACACACTAATGTCACCACCTCGTCTCCGAGGCCAAGACTCTACCACTTAAATAAATGAGGTTTTTCCCTACTGGCAAAAAAAAAAAGATGTATTTATAAGCTACACGCATAAGTATGAGAATAAGCTATACAAACGTAGACGCTTCCTCTTAGTGTAATGTTTAGTAACCCTGTCTCGTAGATCGTCTCTACTTCCATCCACATCAGGTACCACATTACTTGCAGCCTTGTGCCGAAACTAATATAAGGGGAGCCTAGTCACGATATTATGGGTAACAGACTAGACTCGCAAATCATTATGACTGAATAATAAATTTGATTCTTACTCGGTGTCTCGCACTTATGGCCTTGTGTCCAACTTATATTTGGTTCATGCGTCCAAATTATGCTCCTTTGGATATTGATAGCAGACAAAGAAATGAATCTCTTACAGAAGGTAGTAAAAGAAAGCAAAAAGAAAGGACTAAACATTAATTGTAAGAAAACCGAATGCATTGTTGTCCGCAAAAGAAACTACACAACACGACAATTACAAATCGGGGATACCAAAATAAAACAAGCACAAAAATTTAAAAATATCTAGGAAGTGTTTTAACAGGACGGAAAACGCGGCACCGAAATCCGAAGGCGTACTGGGATAGCGAAAGATGCTTTCCAAAAGCCAAGCAAAGTATTAAGAAATTAGAAACAAAGAAAAGAGTACTGAACTGTTATGTAACAGCGTTCCTCCTGTATGGCAGTCAATGCTGACCATATTCACCATAGTCTATGAATATAGAATCCAGCGCAGTACGTAATCTGTTCAATGAAACAACGTTAAAGATTGACACTCACGAGTCAGACACTCTACTGAATCTGACTATATTGCCAATATCAATCTTCGATATCAAAGGCTGGCAATGAATATTCGGGAAAAAACATGGCCGTCTTTATACACGTCTTATTGAATATTTGGAGCCTTCTGATTGGTTAACCTTTTATTGGTAAACTATAAAATGAGTCAGCTCATTTTGGTTGGCTCACTAGTACATAAGGTACCCAAAAACTCCAACAGTCAATATTTGACAATCTTCTCACAGATGAAGGAGAAACTCCAAGCAAAAGAAATGTGGTTCTACAGAAGGATGCTGAGAATACTATGGAACATTTGTGCAACATCGAAGCTTTAGAGAAAATGAAAACAAAAGTACACTTATACTTCGAATCAGGATGAGACAGTTAAAATTTGTCAGGTACATAATGAGGAAAGAGGGTTTGTAAAATTTGACACTAACGGGACATAGTGAAGGCAAACGGGGGAGAGGAAAACCGCGCATAACCTACATAACAAGCCTGTGGAAATTGTTAGCAGAACAGGCATTAAGAGATATAGCATAAAGGGCTACAAAAGATAGGAAATTGTGGAGAGCCATAATCGAGCAAGGGACACGAAACTGATCCTTATTTTACTTCACTTTCTAAATATTTTATAATGACATTCCTCAGACAGAAACAGACAGATAAGAAATTATGCTATGTGATAACTTGGACGATCATGACTCTCCACAATTTCCTGTCTTTTACTGCTTTTTTTATTTTTAAAACATTACCGTCCTCCTTTGTCCTTGTTCTTTTCATACATTTATTCATCTAATACAAGACGCAAGTGCCACTCCAGGTAGAGGGTTACTCATTGAAATTGTTGTAACGGAGAAAGAAAGAGACACATATTATGAGAATAGTTAGAATAAATAATGGATGATCCTAGACTTGAAGAGGTTAAGATTGTACTGACCCGGGGTGGTAGCACCTGTTAGGTATCCCAGCTATGGGCAAATAGTTAACACCCAGACTACATCCGCATCCTGGGTATGACGATAAACTACATCCGCATTCCGGGTAAGACAATAAACTACGTCCAAGCAAGACCTCTGATAATAAGTTTTTAAAAAGATAATGTTGTCAGCTGTACGTTTTTGAAAAATTGATATTACCATCTATACATTTTTGAGGAAAAAAATATTAACAGAAATTTTGACAAAACAAAAATATTACGAGGAAAAAAAAGTTGTCGGCATTATGTGACCCATTGAGGTTGATATGCCGAGTAACAAAAAACAAGAACCAAACAAACCAATACGATAGTCGCAGCAGCAGCCAGCGCATAAGTCAGCCATATTTGTTACCTACCATCATAAAGTTAGCTCATAAATTAGTAACAACGTTTTTTTTAACTTTTCACCGCAAGCAAGGTGGGAGTGCCACTAGCACGCAAGGGGGTACAGAGAGTGGGAGCAAGATTAAAGAGGCATGATAGAGGAAAGGATGAAAAGAAGGACGGGGAATAGATCAAGGCATCTGGAGATGTCGATTGACATTGCATTTGAATAGTTGGAGATTATCAGAGGCCAATGGAATTTTCACTGGCCAGAGGGAAGATCTAGTTCGTTACTCTCTTGTGAGAAAAGACAAAAGAAACAGTAAATTATTTTTTTTAAGGCATTTCACCGCAAACAAGGTGGGAGTGCCACTAGCACGCAAGGGGGTACAGAGAGTGGGAGCAAGATTAAAGAGGCATGATAGAGGAAAGGATGAAAAGAAGGACGGGGAATAGATCAAGGCATCTGGAGATGTTGATTGACATTGCATTTGAATAGTTGGAGATTATCAGAGGCCAATGGAATTTTCACTGGCCAGAGGGAAGATCTAGTTCGTTACTCTCTTGTGAGAAAAGACAAAAGAAACAGTAAATTATTTTTTTTAAGGCATTTCACCGCAAACAAGGTGGGAGTGCCACTAGCACGCAAGGGGGTACAGAGAGTGGGAGCAAGATTAAAGAGGCATGATAGAGGAAAGGATGAAAAGAAGGACGGGGAATAGATCAAGGCATCTGGAGATGTTGATTGACATTGCATTTGAATAGTTGGAGATTATCAGAGGCCAATGGAATTTTCACTGGCCAGAGGGAAGATCTAGTTCGTTACTCTCTTGTGAGAAAAGACAAAAGAAACAGTAAATTATTTTTTTTAAGGCATTTCACCGCAAGCAAGGGGGTAGTGCCACTAGCACGCAAGGGGGTACAGAGAGTGGGAGCAAGATTAAAGAGGCATGATGGAGGAAAGGATGAAAAGAAGGACGGGGAATAGATCAAGGCATCTGGAGATGTTGATTGACATTGCATTTGAATAGTTGGAGATTATCAGAGGCCAATGGAATTTTCACTGGCCAGAGGGAAGATCTAGTTCGTTACTCTCTTGTGAGAAAAGACAAAAGAAACAGTAAATTATTTTTTTTAAGGCATTTCACCGCAAGCAAGGGGGTAGTGCCACTAGCACGCAAGGGGGTACAGAGAGTGAGAGCAAGATTAAAGAGGCATGATGGAGGAAAGGATGAAAAGAAGGACGGGGAATAGATCAAGGCATCTGGAGATGTTGATTGACATTGCATTTGAATAGTTGGAGATTATCAGAGGCCAATGGAATTTTCACTGGCCAGAGGGAAGATCTAGTTCGTTACTCTCTTGTGAGAAAAGACAAAAGAAACAGTAAATTATTTTTTTTAAGGCATTTCACCGCAAGCAAGGGGGTAGTGCCACTAGCACGCAAGGGGGTACAGAGAGTGGGAGCAAGATTAAAGAGGCATGATGGAGGAAAGGATGAAAAGAAGGACGGGGAATAGATCAAGGCATCTGGAGATGTTGATTGACATTGCATTTGAATAGTTGGAGATTATCAGAGGCCAATGGAATTTTCACTGGCCAGAGGGAAGATCTAGTTCGTTACTCTCTTGTGAGAAAAGACAAAAGAAACAGTAAATTATTTTTTTTAAGGCATTTCACCGCAAGCAAGGGGGTAGTGCCCCTAGCACGCAAGGGGGTACAGAGAGTGGGAGCAAGATTAAAGAGGCATGATAGAGGAAAGGATGAAAAGAAGGACGGGGAATAGATCAAGGCATCTGGAGATGTTGATTGACATTGCATTTGAATAGTTGGAGATTATCAGAGGCCAATGGAATTTTCACTGGCCAGAGGGAAGATCTAGTTCGTTACTCTCTTGTGAGAAAAGACAAAAGAAACAGTAAATTATTTTTTTAAGGCATTTCACCGCAAGCAAGGGGGTAGTGCCACTAGCACGCAAGGGGGTACAGAGAGTGGGAGCAAGATTAAAGAGGCATGATGGAGGAAAGGATGAAAAGAAGGACGGGGAATAGATCAAGGCATCTGGAGATGTTGATTGACATTGCATTTGAATAGTTGGAGATTATCAGAGGCCAATGGAATTTTCACTGGCCAGAGGGAAGATCTAGTTCGTTACTCTCTTGTGAGAAAAGACAAAAGAAACAGTAAATTATTTTTTTTAAGGCATTTCACCGCAAACAAGGTGGGAGTGCCACTAGCACGCAAGGGGGTACAGAGAGTGGGAGCAAGATTAAAGAGGCATGATAGAGGAAAGGATGAAAAGAAGGACGGGGAATAGATCAAGGCATCTGGAGATGTTGATTGACATTGCATTTGAATAGTTGGAGATTATCAGAGGCCAATGGAATTTTCACTGGCCAGAGGGAAGATCTAGTTCGTTACTCTCTTGTGAGAAAAGACAAAAGAAACAGTAAATTATTTTTTTTAAGGCATTTCACCGCAAGCAAGGGGGTAGTGCCACTAGCACGCAAGGGGGTACAGAGAGTGGGAGCAAGATTAAAGAGGCATGATGGAGGAAAGGATGAAAAGAAGGACGGGGAATAGATCAAGGCATCTGGAGATGTTGATTGACATTGCATTTGAATAGTTGGAGATTATCAGAGGCCAATGGAATTTTCACTGGCCAGAGGGAAGATCTAGTTCGTTACTCTCTTGTGAGAAAAGACAAAAGAAACAGTAAATTATTTTTTTTAAGGCATTTCACCGCAAGCAAGGGGGTAGTGCCCCTAGCACGCAAGGGGGTACAGAGAGTGGGAGCAAGATTAAAGAGGCATGATAGAGGAAAGGATGAAAAGAAGGACGGGGAATAGATCAAGGCATCTGGAGATGTTGATTGACATTGCATTTGAATAGTTGGAGATTATCAGAGGCCAATGGAATTTTCACTGGCCAGAGGGAAGATCTAGTTCGTTACTCTCTTGTGAGAAAAGACAAAAGAAACAGTAAATTATTTTTTTAAGGCATTTCACCGCAAGCAAGGGGGTAGTGCCACTAGCACGCAAGGGGGTACAGAGAGTGGGAGCAAGATTAAAGAGTCATGATAGAGGAAAGGATGAAAAGAAGGACGGGGAATAGATCAAGGCATCTGGAGATGTTGACTGACATTGCATTTGAATAGTTGGAGATTATCAGAGGCCAATGGAATTTTCACTGGCCAGAGGGAAGATCTAGTTCGTTACTCTCTTGTGAGAAAAGACAAAAGAAACAGTAAATTATTTTTTTTAAGGCATTTCACCGCAAGCAAGGGGGTAGTGCCCCTAGCACGCAAGGGGGTACAGAGAGTGGGAGCAAGATTAAAGAGGCATGATAGAGGAAAGGATGAAAAGAAGGACGGGGAATAGATCAAGGCATCTGGAGATGTTGACTGACATTGCATTTGAATAGTTGGAGATTATCAGAGGCCAATGGAATTTTCACTGGCCAGAGGGAAGATCTAGTTCGTTACTCTCTTGTGAGAAAAGACAAAAGAAACAGTAAATTATTTTTTTTAAGGCATTTCACCGCAAGCAAGGGGGTAGTGCCCCTAGCACGCAAGGGGGTACAGAGAGTGGGAGCAAGATTAAAGAGGCATGATAGAGGAAAGGATGAAAAGAAGGACGGGGAATAGATCAAGGCATCTGGAGATGTTGACTGACATTGCATTTGAATAGTTGGAGATTATCAGAGGCCAATGGAATTTTCACTGGCCAGAGGGAAGATCTAGTTCGTTACTCTCTTGTGAGAAAAGACAAAAGAAACAGTAAATTATTTTTTTAAGGCATTTCACCGCAAGCAAGGGGGTAGTGCCACTAGCACGCAAGGGGGTACAGAGAGTGGGAGCAAGATTAAAGAGTCATGATAGAGGAAAGGATGAAAAGAAGGACGGGGAATAGATCAAGGCATCTGGAGATGTTGACTGACATTGCATTTGAATAGTTGGAGATTATCAGAGGCCAATGGAATTTTCACTGGCCAGAGGGAAGATCTAGTTCGTTACTCTCTTGTGAGAAAAGACAAAAGAAACAGTAAATTATTTTTTTTAAGGCATTTCACCGCAAGCAAGGGGGTAGTGCCCCTAGCACGCAAGGGGGTACAGAGAGTGGGAGCAAGATTAAAGAGGCATGATAGAGGAAAGGATGAAAAGAAGGACGGGGAATAGATCAAGGCATCTGGAGATGTTGACTGACATTGCATTTGAATAGTTGGAGATTATCAGAGGCCAATGGAATTTTCACTGGCCAGAGGGAAGATCTAGTTCGTTACTCTCTTGTGAGAAAAGACAAAAGAAACAGTAAATTATTTTTTTTAAGGCATTTCACCGCAAGCAAGGGGGTAGTGCCCCTAGCACGCAAGGGGGTACAGAGAGTGGGAGCAAGATTAAAGAGGCATGATAGAGGAAAGGATGAAAAGAAGGACGGGGAATAGATCAAGGCATCTGGAGATGTTGACTGACATTGCATTTGAATAGTTGGAGATTATCAGAGGCCAATGGAATTTTCACTGGCCAGAGGGAAGATCTAGTTCGTTACTCTCTTGTGAGAAAAGACAAAAGAAACAGTAAATTATTTTTTTAAGGCATTTCACCGCAAGCAAGGGGGTAGTGCCACTAGCACGCAAGGGGGTACAGAGAGTGGGAGCAAGATTAAAGAGGCATGATGGAGGAAAGGATGAAAAGAAGGACGGGGAATAGATCAAGGCATCCGGAGATGTTGATTGACATTGCATTTGAATAGTTGGAGATTATCAGAGGCCAATGGAATTTTCACTGGCCAGAGGGAAGATCTAGTTCGTTACTCTCTTGTGAGAAAAGACAAAAGAAACAGTAAATTATTTTTTTTAAGGCATTTCACCGCAAGCAAGGGGGTAGTGCCACTAGCACGCAAGGGGGTACAGAGAGTGGGAGCAAGATTAAAGAGGCATGATGGAGGAAAGGATGAAAAGAAGGACGGGGAATAGATCAAGGCATCTGGAGATGTTGATTGACATTGCATTTGAATAGTTGGAGATTATCAGAGGCCAATGGAATTTTCACTGGCCAGAGGGAAGATCTAGTTCGTTACTCTCTTGTGAGAAAAGACAAAAGAAACAGTAAATTATTTTTTTTAAGGCATTTCACCGCAAGCAAGGGGGTAGTGCCACTAGCACGCAAGGGGGTACAGAGAGTGGGAGCAAGATTAAAGAGGCATGATGGAGGAAAGGATGAAAAGAAGGACGGGGAATAGATCAAGGCATCTGGAGATGTTGATTGACATTGCATTTGAATAGTTGGAGATTATCAGAGGCCAATGGAATTTTCACTGGCCAGAGGGAAGATCTAGTTCGTTACTCTCTTGTGAGAAAAGACAAAAGAAACAGTAAATTATTTTTTTTAAGGCATTTCACCGCAAGCAAGGGGGTAGTGCCACTAGCACGCAAGGGGGTACAGAGAGTGGGAGCAAGATTAAAGAGGCATGATGGAGGAAAGGATGAAAAGAAGGACGGGGAATAGATCAAGGCATCTGGAGATGTTGATTGACATTGCATTTGAATAGTTGGAGATTATCAGAGGCCAATGGAATTTTCACTGGCCAGAGGGAAGATCTAGTTCGTTACTCTCTTGTGAGAAAAGACAAAAGAAACAGTAAATTATTTTTTTTAAGGCATTTCACCGCAAACAAGGTGGGAGTGCCACTAGCACGCAAGGGGGTACAGAGAGTGGGAGCAAGATTAAAGAGGCATGATAGAGGAAAGGATGAAAAGAAGGACGGGGAATAGATCAAGGCATCTGGAGATGTTGATTGACATTGCATTTGAATAGTTGGAGATTATCAGAGGCCAATGGAATTTTCACTGGCCAGAGGGAAGATCTAGTTCGTTACTCTCTTGTGAGAAAAGACAAAAGAAACAGTAAATTATTTTTTTTAAGGCATTTCACCGCAAGCAAGGGGGTAGTGCCACTAGCTCGCAAGGGGGTACAGAGAGTGGGAGCAAGATTAAAGAGGCATGATGGAGGAAAGGATGAAAAGAAGGACGGGGAATAGATCAAGGCATCTGGAGATGTTGATTGACATTGCATTTGAATAGTTGGAGATTATCAGAGGCCAATGGAATTTTCACTGGCCAGAGGGAAGATCTAGTTCGTTACTCTCTTGTGAGAAAAGACAAAAGAAACAGTAAATTATTTTTTTTAAGGCATTTCACCGCAAGCAAGGGGGTAGTGCCCCTAGCACGCAAGGGGGTACAGAGAGTGGGAGCAAGATTAAAGAGGCATGATAGAGGAAAGGATGAAAAGAAGGACGGGGAATAGATCAAGGCATCTGGAGATGTTGATTGACATTGCATTTGAATAGTTGGAGATTATCAGAGGCCAATGGAATTTTCACTGGCCAGAGGGAAGATCTAGTTCGTTACTCTCTTGTGAGAAAAGACAAAAGAAACAGTAAATTATTTTTTTTAAGGCATTTCACCGCAAGCAAGGGGGTAGTGCCACTAGCACGCAAGGGGGTACAGAGAGTGGGAGCAAGATTAAAGAGGCATGATGGAGGAAAGGATGAAAAGAAGGACGGGGAATAGATCAAGGCATCCGGAGATGTTGATTGACATTGCATTTGAATAGTTGGAGATTATCAGAGGCCAATGGAATTTTCACTGGCCAGAGGGAAGATCTAGTTCGTTACTCTCTTGTGAGAAAAGACAAAAGAAACAGTAAATTATTTTTTTAAGGCATTTCACCGCAAGCAAGGTGGTAGTGCCCCTAGCACGCAAGGGGGTACAGAGAGTGGGAGCAAGATTAAAGAGGCATGATAGAGGAAAGGATGAAAAGAAGGACGGGGAATAGATCAAGGCATCTGGAGATGTTGATTGACATTGCATTTGAATAGTTGGAGATTATCAGAGGCCAATGGAATTTTCACTGGCCAGAGGGAAGATCTAGTTCGTTACTCTCTTGTGAGAAAAGACAAAAGAAACAGTAAATTATTTTTTTTAAGGCATTTCACCGCAAGCAAGGGGGTAGTGCCACTAGCACGCAAGGGGGTACAGAGAGTGGGAGCAAGATTAAAGAGGCATGATGGAGGAAAGGATGAAAAGAAGGACGGGGAATAGATCAAGGCATCTGGAGATGTTGATTGACATTGCATTTGAATAGTTGGAGATTATCAGAGGCCAATGGAATTTTCACTGGCCAGAGGGAAGATCTAGTTTGTTACTCTCTTGTGAGAAAAGACAAAAGAAACAGTAAATTATTTTTTTTAAGGCATTTCACCGCAAGCAAGGGGGTAGTGCCACTAGCACGCAAGGGGGTACAGAGAGTGGGAGCAAGATTAAAGAGGCATGATAGAGGAAAGGATGAAAAGAAGGACGGGGAATAGATCAAGGCATCTGGAGATGTTGATTGACATTGCATTTGAATAGTTGGAGATTATCAGAGGCCAATGGAATTTTCACTGGCCAGAGGGAAGATCTAGTTCGTTACTCTCTTGTGAGAAAAGACAAAAGAAACAGTAAATTATTTTTTTTTTAAGGCTTTTCACCCCCAAACAAGGTGGGAGTGCCACTAGCACGCAAGGGGGTACAGAGAGTGGGAGCAAGATTAAAGAGGCATGATGGAGGAAAGGATGAAAAGAAGGACGCGGAATAGATCAAGGCATCTGGAGATGTTGATTGACATTGCATTTGAATAGTTGGAGATTATCAGAGGCCAATGGAATTTTCACTGGCCAGAGGGAAGATCTAGTTTGTTACTCTCTTGTAAGAAAAGACAAAAGAAACAGTAAATTATTTTTTTTAAGGCATTTCACCGCAAGCAAGGGGGTAGTGCCACTAGCACGCAAGGGGGTACAGAGAGTGGGAGCAAGATTAAAGAGGCATGATAGAGGAAAGGATGAAAAGAAGGACGGGGAATAGATCAAGGCATCTGGAGATGTTGATTGACATTGCATTTGAATAGTTGGAGATTATCAGAGGCCAATGGAATTTTCACTGGCCAGAGGGAAGATCTAGTTCGTTACTCTCTTGTGAGAAAAGACAAAAGAAACAGTAAATTATTTTTTTTTAAGGCTTTTCACCCCCAAGCAAGGTGGGAGTGCCACTAGCACGCAAGGGGGTACAGAGAGTGGGAGCAAGATTAAAGAGGCATGATGGAGGAAAGGATGAAAAGAAGGTCGGGGAATAGATCAAGGCATCTGGAGATGTTGATTGACATTGCATTTGAATTGTTGGAGATTATCAGAGGCCAATGGAATTTTCACTGGCCAGAGGGAAGATCTAGTTTGTTACTCTCTTGTGAGAAAAGACAAAAGAAACAGTAAATTATTTTTTAAAGGCTTTTCACCGCAAGCAAGGGGGTAGTGCCACTAGCACGCAAGTGGGTACAGAGAGTGGGAGCAAGATTAAAGAGGCATGATAGAGGAAAGGATGAAAAGAAGGACGGGGAATAGATCAAGGCATCTGGAGATGTCGATTGACATTGCATTTGAATAGTTGGAGATTATCAGAGGCCAATGGAATTTTCACTGGCCAGAGGGAAGATCTAGTTCGTTACTCTCTTGTGAGAAAAGACAAAAGAAACAGTAAATTATTTTTTTTTTAAGGCTTTTGACCCCCAAGCAAGGTGGGAGTGCCACTAGCACGCAAGGGGGTACAGAGAGTGGGAGCAAGATTAAAGAGGCATGATAGAGGAAAGGATGAAAAGAAGGACGGGGAATAGATCAAGGCATCTGGAGATGTCGATTGACATTGCATTTGAATAGTTGGAGATTATCAGAGGCCAATGGAATTTTCACTGGCCTGAGGGAAGATCTAGTTCGTTACTCTCTTGTGAGAAAAGACAAAAGAAACAGTAAATTATTTTTTAAAGGCTTTTCACCGCAAGCAAGGGGGTAGTGCCACTAGCACGCAAGGGGGTACAGAGAGTGGGAGCAAGATTAAAGAGGCATGATAGAGGAAAGGATGAAAAGAAGGACGGGGAATAGATCAAGGCATCTGGAGATGTCGATTGACATTGCATTTGAATAGTTGGAGATTATCAGAGGCCAATGGAATTTTCACTGGCCAGAGGGAAGATCTAGTTCGTTACTCTCTTGTGAGAAAAGACAAAAGAAACAGTAAATTATTTTTTTTTTAAGGCTTTTCACCCCCAAGCAAGGTGGGAGTGCCACTAGCACGCAAGGGGGTACAGAGAGTGGGAGCAAGATTAAAGAGGCATGATAGAGGAAAGGATGAAAAGAAGGACGGGGAATAGATCAAGGCATCTGGAGATGTCGATTGACATTGCATTTGAATAGTTGGAGATTATCAGAGGCCAATGGAATTTTCACTGGCCAGAGGGAAGATCTAGTTCGTTACTCTCTTGTGAGAAAAGACAAAAGAAACAGTAAATTATTTTTTTTTAAGTTTTTCACCCCCAAGCAAGGTGGGAGTGCCACTAGCACGCAAGGGGGTACAGAGAGTGGGAGCAAGATTAAAGAGGCATGATAGAGGAAAGGATGAAAAGAAGGACGGGGAATAGATCAAGGCATCTGGAAATGTTGATTGACATTGCATTTGAATAGTTGGAGATTATCAGAGGCCAATGGAATTTTCACTGACCAGAGGGAAGATGTAGTTCGTTACTCTCTTGTGCGAAAAGACAAAAGAAACAGTAAATTATTTTTTTTAAGGCTTTTCACCCCCAAGCAAGGTGGGAGTGCCACTAGCACGCAAGGGGGTACAGAGAGTGGGAGCAAGATTAAAGAGGCATGATAGAGGAAAGGATGAAAAGAAGGTCGGGGAATAGATCAAGGCATCTGGAGATGTCGATTGACATTGCATTTGAATAGTTGGAGATTATCAGAGTCCAATGGAATCTTCACTGGCCAGAGGGAAGATCTAGTTCGTTACTCTCTTGTGAGAAAAGACAAAAGAAACAGTAAATTATTTTTTTTTAAGGCTTTTCACCCCCAAGCAAGGTGGGAGTGCCACTACCACGCAAGGGGGTACAGAGAGTGGGAGCAAGATTAAAGAGGCATGATAGAGGAAAGGATGAAAAGAAGGACGGGGAATAGATCAAGGCATCTGGAGATGTCGATTGACATTGCATTTGAATAGTTGGAGATTATCAGAGGCCAATGGAATTTTCACTGGCCAGAGGGAAGACCTAGTTCGTTACTCTCTTGTGAGAAAAGACAAAAGAAACAGTAAATTATTTTTTTTTTAAGGCTTTTCACCCCCAAGCAAGGTGGGAGTGCCACTAGCACGCAAGGGGGTACAGAGAGTGGGAGCAAGATTAAAGAGGCATGATAGAGGAAAGGATGAAAAGAAGGACGGGGAATAGATCAAGGCATCTGGAGATGTCGATTGACATTGCATTTGAATAGTTGGAGATTATCAGAGGCCAATGGAATCTTCACTGGCCAGAGGGAAGATCTAGTTCGTTACTCTCTCGTGAGAAAAGACAAAAGAAACAGTAAATTATTTTTTTAAGGCTTTTCACCGCAAGCAAGGGGGTAGTGCCACTAGCACGCAAGGGGGTACAGAGAGTGGGAGCAAGATTAAAGAGGCATGATAGAGGAAAGGATGAAAAGAAGGACGGGGAATAGATCAAGGCATCTGGAGATGTCGATTGACATTGCATTTGAATAGTTGGAGATTATCAGAGGCCAATGGAATTTTCACTGGCCAGAGGGAAGATCTAGTTCGTTACTCTCTTGTGAGAAAAGACAAAAGAAACAGTAAATTATTTTTTTTTTAAGGCTTTTCACCCCCAAGCAAGGTGGGAGTGCCACTAGCACGCAAGGGGGTACAGAGAGTGGGAGCAAGATTAAAGTGGCATGATAGAGGAAAGGATGAAAAGAAGGACGGGGAATAGATCAAGGCATCTGGAGATGTCGATTGACATTGCATTTGAATAGTTGGAGATTATCAGAGGCCAATGGAATTTTCACTGGCCAGAGGGAAGATCTAGTTCGTTACTCTCTTGTGAGAAAAGACAAAAGAAACAGTAAATTATTTTTTTTTTAAGGCTTTTCACCCCCAAGCAAGGTGGGAGTGCCACTAGCACGCAAGGGGGTACAGAGAGTGGGAGCAAGATTAAAGAGGCATGATAGAGGAAAGGATGAAAAGAAGGACGTGGAATAGATCAAGGCATCTGGAGATGTCGATTGACATTGCATTTGAATAGTTGGAGATTATCAGAGGCCAATGGAATCTTCACTGGCCAGAGGGAAGATCTAGTTCGTTACTCTCTCGTGAGAAAAGACAAAAGAAACAGTAACATTTTTTTTTTAAGGCTTTTCACCGCAAGCAAGGGGGTAGTGCCACTAGCACGCAAGGGGGTACAGAGAGTGGGAGCAAGATTAAAGAGGCATGATGGAGGAAAGGATGAAAAGAAGGTCGGGGAATAGATCAAGGCATCTGGAGATGTTGATTGACATTGCATTTGAATTGTTGGAGATTATCAGAGGCCAATGGAATTTTCACTGGCCAGAGGGAAGATCTAGTTTGTTACTCTCTTGTGAGAAAAGACAAAAGAAACAGTAAATTATTTTTTAAAGGCTTTTCACCGCAAGCAAGGGGGTAGTGCCACTAGCACGCAAGGGGGTACAGAGAGTGGGAGCAAGATTAAAGAGGCATGATAGAGGAAAGGATGAAAAGAAGGACGGGGAATAGATCAAGGCATCTGGAGATGTCGATTGACATTGCATTTGAATAGTTGGAGATTATCAGAGGCCAATGGAATTTTCACTGGCCAGAGGGAAGATCTAGTTCGTTACTCTCTTGTGGAAAAGACAAAAGAAACAGTAAATTATTTTTTTTAAGGCTTTTCACCCCCAAGCAAGGTGGGAGTGCCACTAGCACGCAAGGGGGTACAGAGAGTGGGAGCAAGATTAAAGTGGCATGATAGAGGAAAGGATGAAAAGAAGGACGGGGAATAGATCAAGGCATCTGGAGATGTCGATTGACATTGCATTTGAATAGTTGGAGATTATCAGAGGCCAATGGAATTTTCACTGGCCAGAGGGAAGATCTAGTTCGTTACTCTCTTGTGAGAAAAGACAAAAGAAACAGTAAATTATTTTTTTTTAAGGCTTTTCACCCCCAAGCAAGGTGGGAGTGCCACTAGCACGCAAGGGGGTACAGAGAGTGGGAGCAAGATTAAAGAGGCATGATAGAGGAAAGGATGAAAAGAAGGACGGGGAATAGATCAAGGCA
The DNA here is from genome assembly GCA_964036315.1 of Acanthosepion esculentum. Taxonomy (NCBI): domain Eukaryota; kingdom Metazoa; phylum Mollusca; class Cephalopoda; order Sepiida; family Sepiidae; genus Acanthosepion; species Acanthosepion esculentum. The sequence continues at coordinate 105,495,899 of OZ038499.1, read as the reverse complement.
TCTGGAGATGTTGATTGACATTGCATTTGAATAGTTGGAGATTATCAGAGGCCAATGGAATTTTCACTGACCAGAGGGAAGATCTAGTTCGTTACTCTCTTGTGAGAAAAGACAAAAGAAACAGTAAATTATTTTTTTTTAAGGCTTTTCACCCCCAAGCAAGGTGGGAGTGCCACTAGCACGCAAGGGGGTACAGAGAGTGGGAGCAAGATTAAAGAGGCATGATAGAGGAAAGGATGAAAAGAAGGTCGGGGAATAGATCAAGGCATCTGGAGATGTTGATTGACATTGCATTTGAATTGTTGGAGATTATCAGAGGCCAATGGAATTTTCACTGGCCAGAGGGAAGATCTAGTTTGTTACTCTCTTGTGAGAAAAGACAAAAGAAACAGTAAATTATTTTTTAAAGGCTTTTCACCGCAAGCAAGGGGGTAGTGCCACTAGCACGCAAGGGGGTACAGAGAGTGGGAGCAAGATTAAAGAGGCATGATAGAGGAAAGGATGAAAAGAAGGACGGGGAATAGATCAAGGCATCTGGAGATGCCGATTGACATTGCATTTGAATAGTTGGAGATTATCAGAGTCCAATGGAATCTTCACTGGCCAGAGGGAAGATCTAGTTCGTTACTCTCTTGTGAGAAAAGACAAAAGAAACAGTAAATTATTTTTTTTTTAAGGCTTTTCACCCCCAAGCAAGGTGGGAGTGCCACTACCACGCAAGGGGGTACAGAGAGTGGGAGCAAGATTAAAGAGGCATGATAGAGGAAAGGATGAAAAGAAGGACGGGGAATAGATCAAGGCATCTGGAGATGTCGATTGACATTGCATTTGAATAGTTGGAGATTATCAGAGGCCAATGGAATTTTCACTGGCCAGAGGGAAGATCTAGTTCGTTACTCTCTTGTGAGAAAAGACAAAAGAAACAGTAAATTATTTTTTTTTTAAGGCTTTTCACCCCCAAGCAAGGTGGGAGTGCCACTAGCACGCAAGGGGGTACAGAGAGTGGGAGCAAGATTAAAGAGGCATGATAGAGGAAAGGATGAAAAGAAGGACGGGGAATAGATCAAGGCATCTGGAGATGTCGATTGACATTGCATTTGAATAGTTGGAGATTATCAGAGGCCAATGGAATCTTCACTGGCCAGAGGGAAGATCTAGTTCGTTACTCTCTCGTGAGAAAAGACAAAAGAAACAGTAACATTTTTTTTTTAAGGCTTTTCACCGCAAGCAAGGGGGTAGTGCCACTAGCACGCAAGGGGGTACAGAGAGTGGGAGCAAGATTAAAGAGGCATGATGGAGGAAAGGATGAAAAGAAGGTCGGGGAATAGATCAAGGCATCTGGAGATGTTGATTGACATTGCATTTGAATTGTTGGAGATTATCAGAGGCCAATGGAATTTTCACTGGCCAGAGGGAAGATCTAGTTTGTTACTCTCTTGTGAGAAAAGACAAAAGAAACAGTAAATTATTTTTTAAAGGCTTTTCACCGCAAGCAAGGGGGTAGTGCCACTAGCACGCAAGTGGGTACAGAGAGTGGGAGCAAGATTAAAGAGGCATGATAGAGGAAAGGATGAAAAGAAGGACGGGGAATAGATCAAGGCATCTGGAGATGTCGATTGACATTGCATTTGAATAGTTGGAGATTATCAGAGGCCAATGGAATTTTCACTGGCCAGAGGGAAGATCTAGTTCGTTACTCTCTTGTGAGAAAAGACAAAAGAAACAGTAAATTATTTTTTTTTTAAGGCTTTTCACCCCCAAGCAAGGTGGGAGTGCCACTAGCACGCAAGGGGGTACAGAGAGTGGGAGCAAGATTAAAGAGGCATGATAGAGGAAAGGATGAAAAGAAGGACGGGGAATAGATCAAGGCATCTGGAGATGTTGATTGACATTGCATTTGAATAGTTGGAGATTATCAGAGGCCAATGGAATTTTCACTGGCCAGAGGGAAGATCTAGTTTGTTACTCTCTTGTGAGAAAAGACAAAAGAAACAGTAAATTATTTTTTAAAGGCTTTTCACCGCAAGCAAGGGGGTAGTGCCACTAGCACGCAAGTGGGTACAGAGAGTGGGAGCAAGATTAAAGAGGCATGATAGAGGAAAGGATGAAAAGAAGGACGGGGAATAGATCAAGGCATCTGGAGATGTTGATTGACATTGCATTTGAATAGTTGGAGATTATCAGAGGCCAATGGAATTTTCACTGGCCAGAGGGAAGATCTAGTTTGTTACTCTCTTGTGAGAAAAGACAAAAGAAACAGTAAATTATTTTTTAAAGGCTTTTCACCGCAAGCAAGGGGGTAGTGCCACTAGCACGCAAGTGGGTACAGAGAGTGGGAGCAAGATTAAAGAGGCATGATAGAGGAAAGGATGAAAAGAAGGACGGGGAATAGATCAAGGCATCTGGAGATGTCGATTGACATTGCATTTGAATAGTTGGAGATTATCAGAGGCCAATGGAATTTTCACTGGCCAGAGGGAAGATCTAGTTCGTTACTCTCTTGTGAGAAAAGACAAAAGAAACAGTAAATTATTTTTTTTTTAAGGCTTTTCACCCCCAAGCAAGGTGGGAGTGCCACTAGCACGCAAGGGGGTACAGAGAGTGGGAGCAAGATTAAAGAGGCATGATAGAGGAAAGGATGAAAAGAAGGTCGGGGAATAGATCAAGGCATCTGGAGATGTCGATTGACATTGCATTTGAATAGTTGGAGATTATCAGAGGCCAATGGAATTTTCACTGGCCAGAGGGAAGATCTAGTTCGTTACTCTCTTGTGAGAAAAGACAAAAGAAACAGTAAATTATTTTTTTAAGGCATTTCACCGCAAGCAAGGGGGTAGTGCCACTAGCACGCAAGGGGGTACAGAGAGTGGGAGCAAGATTAAAGAGGCATGATAGAGGAAAGGATGAAAAGAAGGACGGGGAATAGATCAAGGCATCTGGAGATGTCGATTGACATTGCATTTGAATAGTTGGAGATTATCAGAGGCCAATGGAATTTTCACTGGCCAGAGGGAAGATCTAGTTCGTTACTCTCTTGTGAGAAAAGACAAAAGAAACAGTAAATTATTTTTTTTTTAAGGCTTTTCACCCCGAAGCAAGGTGGGAGTGCCACTAGCACGCAAGGGGGTACAGAGAGTGGGAGCAAGATTAAAGAGGCATGATAGAGGAAAGGATGAAAAGAAGGACGGGGAATAGATCAAGGCATCTGGAGATGTCGATTGACATTGCATTTGAATAGTTGGAGATTATCAGAGGCCAATGGAATTTTCACTGGCCAGAGGGAAGATCTAGTTCGTTACTCTCTTGTGAGAAAAGACAAAAGAAACAGTAAATTATTTTTTTTAAGGCATTTCACCGCAAGCAAGGGGGTAGTGCCACTAGCACGCAAGGGGGTACAGAGAGTGGGAGCAAGATTAAAGAGGCATGATAGAGGAAAGGATGAAAAGAAGGACGCGGAATAGATCAAGGCATCTGGAGATGTCGATTGACATTGCATTTGAATAGTTGGAGATTATCAGAGGCCAATGGAATTTTCACTGGCCAGAGGGAAGATCTAGTTCGTTACTCTCTTGTGAGAAAAGACAAAAGAAACAGTAAATTATTTTTTTTTTAAGGCTTTTCACCCCCAAGCAAGGTGGGAGTGCCACTAGCACGCAAGGGGGTACAGAGAGTGGGAGCAAGATTAAAGAGGCATGATAGAGGAAAGGATGAAAAGAAGGACGGGGAATAGATCAAGGCATCTGGAGATGTCGATTGACATTGCATTTGAATAGTTGGAGATTATCAGAGGCCAATGGAATTTTCACTGGCCAGAGGGAAGATCTAGTTCGTTACTCTCTTGTGAGAAAAGACAAAAGAAACAGTAAATTATTTTTTTTAAGGCATTTCACCGCAAGCAAGGGGGTAGTGCCACTAGCACGCAAGGGGGTACAGAGAGTGGGAGCAAGATTAAAGAGGCATGATAGAGGAAAGGATGAAAAGAAGGACGCGGAATAGATCAAGGCATCTGGAGATGTCGATTGACATTGCATTTGAATAGTTGGAGATTATCAGAGGCCAATGGAATTTTCACTGGCCAGAGGGAAGATCTAGTTCGTTACTCTCTTGTGAGAAAAGACAAAAGAAACAGTAAATTATTTTTTTTAAGGCATTTCACCGCAAGCAAGGGGGTAGTGCCACTAGCACGCAAGGGGGTACAGAGAGTGGGAGCAAGATTAAAGAGGCATGATGGAGGAAAGGATGAAAAGAAGGACGGGGAATAGATCAAGGCATCTGGAGATGTCGATTGACATTGCATTTGAATAGTTGGAGATTATCAGAGGCCAATGGAATTTTCACTGGCCAGAGGGAAGATCTAGTTCGTTACTCTCTTGTGAGAAAAGACAAAAGAAACAGTAAATTATTTTTTTTTTAAGGCTTTTCACCCCCAAGCAAGGTGGGAGTGCCACTAGCACGCAAGGGGGTACAGAGAGTGGGAGCAAGATTAAAGAGGCATGATAGAGGAAAGGATGAAAAGAAGGACGCGGAATAGATCAAGGCATCTGGAGATGTCGATTGACATTGCATTTGAATAGTTGGAGATTATCAGAGGCCAATGGAATTTTCACTGGCCAGAGGGAAGATCTAGTTCGTTACTCTCTTGTGAGAAAAGACAAAAGAAACAGTAAATTATTTTTTTTAAGGCATTTCACCGCAAGCAAGGGGGTAGTGCCACTAGCACGCAAGGGGGTACAGAGAGTGGGAGCAAGATTAAAGAGGCATGATGGAGGAAAGGATGAAAAGAAGGACGGGGAATAGATCAAGGCATCTGGAGATGTTGATTGACATTGCATTTGAATAGTTGGAGATTATCAGAGGCCAATGGAATTTTCACTGGCCAGAGGGAAGATCTAGTTCGTTACTCTCTTGTGAGAAAAGACAAAAGAAACAGTAAATTATTTTTTTTTAAGGCTTTTCACCCCCAAGCAAGGTGGGAGTGCCACTAGCACGCAAGGGGGTACAGAGAGTGGGAGCAAGATTAAAGAGGCATGATAGAGGAAAGGATGAAAAGAAGGACGCGGAATAGATCAAGGCATCTGGAGATGTCGATTGACATTGCATTTGAATAGTTGGAGATTATCAGAGGCCAATGGAATTTTCACTGGCCAGAGGGAAGATCTAGTTCGTTACTCTCTTGTGAGAAAAGACAAAAGAAACAGTAAATTATTTTTTTTTTAAGGCTTTTCACCCCCAAGCAAGGTGGGAGTGCCACTAGCACGCAAGGGGGTACAGAGAGTGGGAGCAAGATTAAAGAGGCATGATAGAGGAAAGGATGAAAAGAAGGACGCGGAATAGATCAAGGCATCTGGAGATGTTGATTGACATTGCATTTGAATAGTTGGAGATTATCAGAGGCCAATGGAATTTTCACTGGCCAGAGGGAAGATCTAGTTCGTTACTCTCTTGTGAGAAAAGACAAAAGAAACAGTAAATTATTTTTTTTTAAGGCTTTTCACCCCCAAGCAAGGTGGGAGTGCCACTAGCACGCAAGGGGGTACAGAGAGTGGGAGCAAGATTAAAGAGGCATGATAGAGGAAAGGATGAAAAGAAGGACGCGGAATAGATCAAGGCATCTGGAGATGTCGATTGACATTGCATTTGAATAGTTGGAGATTATCAGAGGCCAATGGAATTTTCACTGGCCAGAGGGAAGATCTAGTTCGTTACTCTCTTGTGAAAAAAGACAAAAGAAACAGTAAATTATTTTTTTTAAGGCATTTCACCGCAAGCAAGGGGGTAGTGCCACTAGCACGCAAGGGGGTACAGAGAGTGGGAGCAAGATTAAAGAGGCATGATAGAGGAAAGGATGAAAAGAAGGATGGGGAATAGATCAAGGCATCTGGAGATGTTGATTGACATTGCATTTGAATAGTTGGAGATTATCAGAGGCCAATGGAATTTTCACTGGCCAGAGGGAAGATCTAGTTCGTTACTCTCTTGTGAGAAAAGACAAAAGAAACAGTAAATTATTTTTTTTTTAAGGCTTTTCACCCCCAAGCAAGGTGGGAGTGCCACTAGCACGCAAGGGGGTACAGAGAGTGGGAGCAAGATTAAAGAGGCATGATAGAGGAAAGGATGAAAAGAAGGATGGGGAATAGATCAAGGCATCTGGAGACGTTGATTGACATTGCATTTGAATAGTTGGAGATTATAGCTATCAAGGAAGCAAGTAAGAGAAAGGGAGTTCCACTGCCAGAAAGTGCGAGACAGGAAGCTATTGGAGCAGAAGAGACAGTTACATTTAATCGTTTCGACAGTGAAAGAGAGGGACTGAGATGACAACCTCGTAGCACATTTAAATTCATGCAGTTTGGGAACCAGCAAAAATTGCTTTTACCAAACAATTTTAGTATGCTTTTGAATATTTATTATACAGGTGGGTGGTAGAAAATTTCTCCATGTGAAAATGGGCGATGACGCAAAAAAGGTTGTGACTCCCTGATATATAAGGTCATCCCATAAGTTCTGTCCGAATTTTAACTTTTTGTTAAAATGAACGAAATTTAAAGAGTATTTTATAATGTCTAATGGAGCTGAACATTATTTTTATGTTTAGATGCATTTAAACTGATCAAATTTTATTTCAGAGAACAATAAAATTAAATTTTCTTTGATTAAAACTCTGCTAACATGGAAGTACCCAAGAATCATTTGAGGCACATAATGCTTTATGAGTTCAAGAAAGGAAACTCAGCAGCCGAAGCGGCTAGAAACATTCACTCAGTTTATGGAGAGGAATGTGTGAATGAAAGAACTTGCAGAAGATGGTTTGCAAAATTCAAATGTGGAGATTTCACCCTTGAAGATGAAGATCGAACCGGACGTCCAGTTGAGTTTGATGAAAAGCTTCTTGAAGCAGCCCTTGAAGATAATCCTGCTTTATCAGTTGAGGAATTGGCAGTGGTTCTCAGTTCAAACCATACAACTGTTCATCGTCATCTTCAACAACTTGGAAAAGTTCCTAAACTTGGAAAATGGGTGCCTCATGAATTGTCTGAAAACAATCTCAAATCCCGAGTTGACATCTGCTCTTCTCTTCATTCTCGCCAACTTGTTTCACCTTTTTTGGATAGACTTGTGACTGTCGACGAAAAATGGATCTTTTATCGAAATGTTAGGCGTCGTAGACAGTGGCTTGGTAAAGGGGAAGGACCCCAACCACAGCCGAGAAGGGAACTTCATGGGCAAAAGGTTCTTCTTTCAATCTGGTGGGATTGCCAAGGAATAATCTACTTTGAATTCTTACCACCTAATGCAACAATTAATGCTCAAATATACTGTCAGCAATTAGAGCGTTTGAACCAAGCTTTGAGGAAAGAAAGACCTGCTCTAGTGAATCGAAAACGGGTGATGTTTTATCAGGACAATGCGCGACCACACACAGCAAGAATCACGTCACAAAAGATCGAAGAACTTGGTTGCGAGAAAATTCCTCATCCACCTTATTCTCCCGACCTTGCTCCTTCAGACTACCATTTGTTTTGTAGCTTACAGAATCATTTGGAAGAAACAGCTTTTGTAACACAGGAAGAGGTTAAAACTGACATTTGTGAGTTCTTCGAATCAAAGCCAAAAGAATTTTACAGTAATGGAATTAGTAAGCTTGTTAATAGATGGAAGGAAGTCATAGATAATCAGAGAAAATACATTGTTGATTGAATCTGTAATTAAATGTAACATTTGGTCACTTGTTTTCTTTATTCAAAATTCGGACAGAACTCATGGGATGACCTGATAGAATGTTTAAAATTCATCACAGTTTATTAATAAAACGAACCATCTTCCATTATATGCCACTGGGTATCAATCTCATCACAACATAGGACTGCAAATTTGATTACGTTTGTTCTTTAATACAATCGCAGCAGAAGAAACCGGTGCATAAAAGAAATAATGGCTGAAGCGTTCGGATATGCAGAACATTTGGACAGGTTTTTTTTATTTTTTTTACTTTACACACTTTGTGTCCAGAAAAGAAAACACTTGTACGAGCACAAGAAAAAATAAATAAAAAGCTTAATCGTGGTACCTTGTTTGTCGTCTTTAATGATACATGTATAAAAGAGGGATTGTTGCCCAAATATGCAACACACACACACGCGTGTGTGTGTGTGTATGAGTGTGTGTGTCTATAATAACAACCTGCCAAAGCAAGTAATTATTTACCCAAGTGATTGTTTATCTTAGAACTCAGTTCTGCTTGACTAGTTATTGAGAAAAGAGGTAAAATCTTTTCGTCTGTCCAAGCGCAGAACTTAGACTTTCGGATGCCATTAAAATATCACAGATTATCTTGAAGCAACGCCGACATGTAAATGTGACGAAGACAAACAGGTCTGACAACAATCGAAAAAGGTAAAGGAAGATGAAAGAAGAGAAAAGAATCCAACAAAAGGACGTTCTGTTAGATTCAGAGGAGAGAACTGATGATGGAAAAAGAAGGAAAAAAAACTGATTTTTTTTTACTAATGTTGACCTAATACAAGTCCCAAGAGCCTCTCAACGTAGAGGGTTTCTGTGTGGTTTCGTATGAGCATAAGAAAGGGCAAGAAATATAGTTCTTGGATCTATGCAGGAAACCTAACTTCTAACACTATACTTGTAGAGGTCAAAATTCAATTAATGAATTACATTTCAGTGTTCAGAGACATTAGAAGTTTAATTTGGAAGTAGTTTTTGGAAGGAACCAGAAGCTCAATCCTGAACAAGAAACAAAGGATAAACCTCTACTCCTGTTCAAAATACTGGAGAGATGTGTGAACCAGACGATAGGCGAACCTATCTACTCCTATTAGGGGCGATTGTGGAGAAAAAAATAAAATAAATAATAAGTGAATAAAATGTTAGTGTTTAAGCGGAGACGTTAGGAGTATCGAGTTGAAATAGACATTAGAACGAACGAGAAACCCTGTCCTAATCAGAACAAAAAGGACAAACCCCTGCTCGTATTCAAAAATACTGGAGAGGTTGGGAACCGGACGATAGGGAAACCTATCTACTTCTATGGAGATAGGAAAAATACTTAATGAATAAAATTTCAAAATTCAGGCAGAGACGTTAGGGATTGTAGTAGACTTGAGAAGGAACAGGAAAGCCAGTCCTAAACAAGTGACAAAAATATACTCTAGATGGAGAAACTTCTACATGGAGAAACTTCTAGATGGAGAAACTTCTACGTGGAGAAACTTCTAGATGGAGAAACTTCTAGGTGGAGAAACTTCTAGATGGAGAAACTTCTACGTGGAGAAACTTCTAGATGGAGAAACTTCTACGTGAAGAAACTTCTAGCTGGAGAAACTTCTAGGTGGAGAAATTTCTAGGTGGATAAACGTCTAGGTGGAGAAACTTCTAGATGGAGAAACTTCTAGGTGGAGAAACGTCTAGGGGGAGAAGCTTCTAGGTGGAGAAAAATGACAAAGAAGAATAAGAAAAAGGGGCAAAACTAGTGGGGAAATCCAAACACAAAAATAGGATAAAGAAAAGAAAATGTTGTGAACATTCTTTTCTTTCCGCCCAAATTATGAATTATGAAGTTATTTTTCGTTGTAGCGACTGACACTCGAACCCACACATTTGGTTATTTAGACGAGTTAAAAATACTCAAACAGTATTTACTAAGCTTAGTTAAGTTTTAGTACAAAAGCAAACACACCATCGAGCAGACTTCAAAACGTTAAATTCTTTAACTTTCACTAAGTTCTTCATTCTGCCAATTTTCTTGAGATGGCCCGATAATGTTGAGATATTGACAGCCATTGTCTGAGACATTTCTCTGATACTTTCCGGTGGGTCTTTTTCGACTAGTGTTTTCCGATGTGGATTGCCAATTGCAGATGGACGTCCTCTATCACCTTCATCTTTGAGATGCGGAACTTCAGAAACCAGCGCTCAATGTCCATTCATTAGTGTGGATCCTTCTACCCACACTCAGTTAATGTTGGCATTAGTTTGAGAAGAATTATGAACAAGCTGGAATCCATGCAAAAACAAAAAACAAAAAAAAACGACAACGCATCTCTTTTTTTAGGTTCAAGATGAGGAGGATACATTTTAAGTTATATTCTTAAAGAGATGGATAGAAAAGTAACATAGTGGACGCTTAAATCATTAGAAAAGAATAATATATTTTTATACACCTATTATAATATAGAGGCATAGTGGAGTAATGGATAACGGTATGGAATCGGAGAGCCGAGTTCGAATTCTAGTCAAATCCATTACATTCACTTACATGTTAATATCCTTGGGAAAGGTATGAATCCTCTTCTTCTAAAGATATGGGTAAATAGCAGGACAGACTGGGTTCTATAGCCCTGGATGGCAAGTGGTCTAGAAGGACAACTTGGAATTCAAAATCTGCGGAGGGTCGTTTGGGAACTTTTGAGGTACGTAGTGCACCAGGTCTCTGTATTCGGCCCTTCAAAAAGTGTGGTTAGTTCTGCACAAAAACTTCACCACTATAATCAAATCATATGTGCAGGTTGTCTGGCTGTTGGTTCCTAGGAACTGAGCCTTATCCATCGTAGGGTGAGGTATCGCGGCGAAGGCGGTCCGGCGGGGAAGTTCTCGCTTCCTTCGGCCGCCTAGACGTGCTTAGGTGCCCTGGTAGGCGCAGGTCAACGGCCCGCGTCGATCTACGACGGGTGAGTCCACGATATATATAATTATATTTCAAGTTAAACATATGTTTTATATATACATATATAGTTTGTAGTGATAAAATGTAGATTTGGTAATTTTGTTTTTATAAAAGTTGTATTACTGGTAATTTTACTATAAAAATGCATTTTATACTTTTTTAATGTTTTGATTTTTGTTTGGGGGGTTCGCTATTTGCCCATAGCTGGGACCCTAGCGGGTGCTACCACCCCGGGTCAGGGTGGACTTGGAAACAACAACAATTAAGAAGTGGTTCCACGCTCCTCAAAACCTTCAATCTTCTGATCAGAAACTACTCTCAGTGACACCTTGCGTCTCAATGGCCTTGCTTGGGGTGAAATTATTAAAAATAAAAAAATGGTATATGAAGCCCATTTAGAAATTTAACCGATCATTTGATAGTCGAGGGAAATGTCAGTTGCCCATTTTACTGCCATTTTTTTTTAATTCAAGGGCAAAACAGGTGTCTGGAAAATCATATCCCCCCCATTAGTGACCCATTAGCTTCCCTCAGATTTCTCATTAGGTTAGGCAAGAGAATTATCCAAAATATAAAACGCTATCAAAATATAAAAAAGAATGAATAAGACAAGTAGATAAATTAAACTTACATGTCGAGCTGGTTTCTCACAAAATTAATGGCAGAATATAAATATGAATAAATTGGGGGGGGGTCTATTCTTTTATAACTACTTCCTAATTTACATATATACATTTTTTCACGTTTTCTTTATTATGTCTGGGAGAGAATTTGATAAAATAGTTTTTTTAAATTAAAAAAAGTCGTTGAGGCATGAATTCCACCCAAATATCTAACAGCAAATAAAGCCTGAGGATCTTGGCAATGATCATCCTTCTTTGAAAATTTCAGACTGGTGCTACAGAATCAAAAACGAGGAACTGTACCAAACAAAAGAAACCACATCACTTAAGGACTACCAACAGCACCAACAGCTAAAATGGATAGCACATGTAACTTGAAGAGAAAATAATATCATAATGAAAATGTTAACATTATTTCAAATAGAAGGCCCAGAAGAAAAACCCCTACCAATACTGGAAATATCGGTAAAGATACAGGAATTAAGAAACCTATTTTCTAAAACAAAAGTGCTTAAGAGAAAGATTTTATAGATTACAACCGAAAATAGTACTGGCTACTCGGTCAATGAATGCCAAATGTTTCCTTGTAGAGAAATGGTTAATATTACCATTTGTTCGTTGAGGGAATTGTCAGCTGCCCTGCATGCTGCAGTTTTCGGGGCTTCAAGTGCATCAATGCAGAGAGCCTGTCCAACAAAATTAGACAAAGCCCGATCTATAAATGTCTGTTGCCAATAAAGTTACACTTGTCTCCCAAGGCTCGCCGAATTGGTTTTGATCATGAGCTGTTAAGAGATGAGATATATCTCAACTGGGACTTTTCCCGCCGAGACATGTTCGCGTTTTTCAGCCAAATGCCACCTCGTTTCTGAATCTTTCTTTTGTTGTATATATGAACACCTTCTACCTACATACCTCCCTACCTACATACCCCCTTACCTACATACATTCATACCTACATACCTCCCTACCTACACACATACATACATATATTACTACAGGCAAAAATCAAATAAGACTTCTGATCATGGAAGTAATACCTTTACATTAAAAACAACAATCTATAAATAAAAACACTTATGATTTAAGCTCCCGCATCCTCAAATGTATATATAAAATGTTGTGGGGCAGACCCCTTGTTACACAAGATGGACTCGTCTAAAGTATACTTATACTGACAGAGAGAATACCTGCAGATTGAGATACGTTGAACCAGGGTGAGAGATACGGAGACAGTACACAGGGTGTTCACAGAGAGTTATACGAGAGTCCAGAGAGAGAGAGATAATTACGGCTTCACTTACAGAGACTTGTACATATACTGTCTACTAACCCGCATTCCTGGGTTTACTAATCTTCACTTCAAGTCTGTATTCTTACGTTTAATAAACTTATTTTTCTATTTCAATTACTGGCGTTTTTTATTTATTTGTGCAGGATTCCATTCCCGGAATCCACAACATAAAATATAAAACATAATAATATATAAAAGATAAAATGTATATATGAAATAAAATATAAAATGTATATATGAAATAAATTTATAAATAAAATAAAAATAACCCTACGGACGCCCTGGGAATTTAACGACTCCCCAAACTGAGTTGTTGCTTGGTGAGCAAAGTTGAAACAATTGAATAGTTTAAAAGATATACTTTATATAAGAAACAAATTACACAACGAGAATAGAATAGAATAGAATAGAGGTTTGCTAAAGACATTCTTTTAGCAGTTAAAAGTCATGACATCGGGGACGATATCCTAAAACATGTGTCTGTATGAAGTTGATTGAAATACTTATCTTACAGTTCATATCTTATTTCAATAGCTGCTTTCAATACATTATTCAGGTTCTGCTCGTTCTGGAGTGAAAGAAAACACGACTTTTCCCGTTCGAATTCTATATCGCGTCTAATTTTGGGTCATAGCCATTATTATCAGATGAATGGGTGCGAGTATCAGCAGTAGTTATCTTCCAAATAGAGATAACCTATAATTTTTATAACTCGTCACACCAGGCCCACGTAAGGACACACCCCAATTCTACGAAACACAGCATTTATTTCTACCTACCCTGATGATGACTCAACAAAGTCGAAAGATTGGACCATATTTCTTCCAAACTTGCGACAGTTTCTGGCGGAATTTCATCCTTACCCGAGAAGGATAATTCGACATGTGTAAAAGTCAATCAATAAAATTAATAGACGCAAAACGCCGGTTGTCTTTAATAACATTTGCCTTAAAGAATATTTGTTACCTAAATACACCCAGATAAACAAGCATACACACACACGCGCGCGCACCCACAAACACACACCCACATATATATATATATATATATATATATATATATATATATATATATATATGATCGACTCTCCCGTCGAATTCGACGTATGAGGGTCAGCCAGATCAGTTCCTAGAAACTGAGAGCCCGACATCGACACATGAGATTTGATTATAGTGGTGAAGGCTTTTTGCAGGGCCATCCACACTTTTTGAGAGGGACCAATACAGGGACCTGGTGCAGCGAATGCCACAAGGTCCCCAAACGAGCCTCCGCAGGTTTTGAATTCAGAGTTGTCCTTCTCCTAGACCAGTTGCCATCCAAGGCTATAGAATCTAGTCTGTCCTATATATATATATATATATATATATATATATATATATATATATATATATATATATATATGAATAAAGACAGAATGAAACCATATCTTAGCTGACTCGTTTCGTCCTCTGAAGGGCTTTATCAAGGCAAATGCAAGGATTTTATTTTGTAACAAGTATTTATATACAAGAGCAAAAATGTTATTGGCTTTTCAAATTTTTAAAACTTAAGAAGACTCATAAATCTTCATCATAATTAGCCGAAAAGTCTGGCAAGCGATGGAGGACACCAAGTATTTATATACAAGAGCAGGAAGATTGTGCAAACATATTTATATATAACTTGTAAGTTCATGGACGTAAATTACTTACAGATAACAAAAGAGATAAGTTCTTTCCATTTCTACTCATAAGCTACTAAACATCTCCTAGCATCCAAAGATGTAGCATCCTTTTAGATCCTGACAAGAACCCAGCGATTAGGAATACAAGAGCAATATGGATATTCAGATTTCCTACACTTGGATTGCAAAACAGCATTCTTCTTAGAACAACACAAAACACATACAGAGTGAATGGTAAGGAATACAGAAATGTTCTTGAAAGCCTGTATTTTAACTTTTCTTCTTGAATGCTGCTGCTGAGGAAAATTTGTCATGTTGTATTATTTATGCTGCCGACATACAGTTGCGGCCAAAATGTTCATATATATATATATATATATATATATATATATATATATATATATATATATATACAAACAGTTGCGGCCAAAATGTTTAGAACGGCATTGTTTTCGTCAGAAAAGTAGGTATAAGTATATATATGTATGTATATATATATGTATATATATATGTATGTATATATATATGTATATATATATGTATGTATATATATATGTATGTATATATATATATGTATATATATGTATGTATATATATATAAGTATGTGTATGATGGACTCTCCCGTCGAACTCGACGTATGAGGGTCAGGCATATCAGTTCCCAGAAACTGAAAACCCGACACCGACACATGAGATTTGATTATAGTGGTGAAGGCTTTTTGCAGGGCCATCCACACTTTTTGGAGGGACGAATACAGGGACCTGGTGCAGCAAATGCCACAAGGTCCCCAAACGACAGTCCGTAGGTTTTCAGAGTTGTCCTTCTCCTAGACCAGTTGCCATTCAAGGCCATAGAACCCAATCTGTCTGTATGTGTATATATATGTATGTATATATATGTATGTATGTATGTATATATATGTATATATATATATGCATGTATATATATATGTATATATATAGATATATATATAGAGAGAGTATGCATGTATATTTATATGTATGTATATATATATATATATATATATATATATATATATATATATATATATATATATATATATCGCCTGACGATTGCACTAGCATGAAACAGACTGTCGCCTCTAAGTGCTGACTTCCATGTCCACTTTTATATTTACACACGCTCTATCTCTGATATTGAGCACTTTACCCCATAAATATAGCACACTTTAAGACTATATTTCTGTATATATATGTATATATATATATGTATGTATATGAAGATTTTGGCCACAACTGTATGTCGGTTGCATTATTAATGCAACATGAAACATTTTCCTCAGCAGCATTCAAGAAGAAAAGGGAAAATACAGGCATTAAACAAAATGCCTGTATTCCTTTTCCATTCACTCTGGGTTGGTCACTCTTGGTTGGTTTTTCACTTCACTGATCCACAACATTCCAAATAAAGTCCACATTCAAATAAGTATCTGTTTCTTGAATGCTACCTATTAGCTGATAATATCTGATCTACAAGAATATGAAGCAGTTACAGATTATACTGCACTATCGGGAAAACATAACTTGACATCATAATGTTTGAATAACTCACAAGACACATTCGAAATTAACTTTGCATAAAAACCACTTACAAGTGTAAACTCCTCAAGCAGCCAAAAGAACCATGTTTCACCTTATGCCACCTGTTGTCGCAAAGACAGTGGTGCTAAGAAAAATGACCCTAAAAGCAATTCCCCAAGGTAAATGAGAGAGGAGTTTTTATTTTTTTTGCAGGATAAAAAATTCCACTTCCAATGATATAAAACATGTCTAGGTAACATCTTTTCCGGACACACCTTATATTCACTTTAAATCAACCAGACTACTTCTGTAGAAGAATAGTCTCTCAGTTACTCTCAATGATTGAAGTGGGTTCTGCTCTAAGTTCAGTATTAAAGCAGACCTTCTGCTGTGCTTAGCTAAATTATTTTTATATATACTAGAATTTAGCCAATACAGGGCACGAAAGCCACTCAAAGTAGAGAGATACTGTTAAAATGAAGATGTGTAATATGAACTAAAGACTGGGTGGTATGAAGTGAAGATTCTTCAGAAGTAAGATAGATAAAGACAAACCCTTCACTTGAAGAGACTAAGATTGGAGCGTTCAGGAAAGCACCTACGCGGGATTTTCCTTCTCATTTGGCTTTGGGCTCTTTTAAGCTGTGGTTACGATATAGCTAAGTTGAATGGTGATTTTTTTATGTGTCTTCTGCAGATGATTACTACCTGGAAAATTGGCGCATCATAATCTTCCTTCTCAGATGGTCTTATGCTGTATTAAGATAAGTAACTGTCAGGAAAAGTTTGAATAACAGAAAAATATCCAACAATATTTAACAGGTCTTGCAAGGACCTCAAGGACGAAATGGCGGTAAAGGGCGTCGTAGGATATACTCCGTAAAGTAAGTCTCTTCTCACAAGCAACAAAGTCTGGCAAACCTTTCTTATCTCCATCGATAGAGTTGTGCTATGGCAGATCAGCATAAGAGGTAAAAGGTCATCAGATGGAGGCTCGTTAAGATACAAAATTGAAAATCTGATTTTTGGTGTTAAAATTCAAAAACAAAATGAGTGCAGACTGAATCGAAAATTCAGATTTGCGTTTTATGGTCCCGATTCGCTCTAGTACTATGAAATTGAGCACCAAAGAAGAATTTATAGGCCTGTCTCAGTCTGTTCCTATCTATCTATCTATCTATCTATCTATCTATCTATCTATCTATCTATCTATCTATTTCAGTCTGCTCATCTCTATCTATCTATTTCAGTACTGCTCATGTCTATCTGCATCGGTCTGCTCATATATATATATATATATATATATATATATATATATATATATATATATATATATATATAGTCAAAACTAATGAGCCAGACAAACCTACCAAGGATTCACTTAGGCAGATCGTCAGGGTCAGCTGACCCCCATCCCTCATGGTGTTGACTTTCTTTTCTTTTTCTTTCTCTTTTTCTTTTTTCTTTTGTCTGTGGTCACGTGATGTTGTCTTGGTTGTCGCCTATAAATACGTCGTTTTCTCTTGCCTCTTTAGCCAGCTGACCCTGACGATTTGCGTAAGTGAAACCTTGGTAGGTTTGTCTGGCTCATTAGGTTTGACTAGGTCTGCTCTACGTTTGTATCGAGCTCTTTAGTTAGTTGTTTACTCGTATCGGGGTTTTTCTTTGGTCTTTGAACCTGTATTTGCGCGATAATTTTCGACAGACTTTCATGTTCCTGGCTCTTTCTTTTTTAAAACCTTTTTTTCCCTTCGAGATTGATTTAACTATTAGTAAATCAAGAATTCGAAGTCTTTTCGAGACGAGTATAGTTACCTATATATATATGTATATATATATATATATGTCTGCTCACATCTATCTATCTATCTATCTATCTGTCCGTCTCGTTCTTTCCCATACCTATATATCTATCTAGTATGGTTCATACTACTGAGACTCACATGTACTCCTTTTATCAATTCCAGGCTTTTCATTAAACTTGGATAGTGTGACTTGCAGAGGTCACATTGTCAATTGTGAAGATTGGTGCTTTAGAATAAAGAGATGCAAATGTGATTCTTGGTCTTGGTGTTAAAATGCACCGAAAAGACGAGTCGAGTCAGAATTGTGAATTGACATTTCTTTCGTGCTTCTGGTTCCCTCCCCGGCCTAAGGGTTGTGTGACAAAACCATTAAATGAATTCCCCCACGAATGGTCCGAGGATACAACTTCCAAAATTTAGGCTCTGTATAGATTCCAGTGACCTCAACGAGTCAACACAGCTGGGGTTCGTGTGCTTCAGGGTTCTGAATTCATTTTGAAATTTAACAAAGTGCTGAAACATGTTGAGGCCATATAAAATGCTTATTAGAGCATCTGTCAAGGTTGATATACATACTTCGCTACTGTGGAGGTAATTAATATATTTTTTATGAAACGTACATTGCTAGATGTCAACGTATATATACCGGGTGTAACATCAAAATTGTCCAAATCGGTTAACATCAATATTGTCCAAATCATGTAACATCAAAATTGTCCAAATCGGGTAACAGCAAAATTCTGCAAATCCTGTAACAGCATAATTGTCCAAATCATTTAACAGCAAAATTGTGTAAATCGTGTTACAGCAAAATTGTTCAAATCGTGTAACAGCAAAATTGTGCAAATCCTGTAACAGGATAATTGTCCAAATCGTGTAACAGCAAAATTGTGCAAATCGTGTGACAGCAAAATTGTCCAAATCGTGTAACAGCAAAATTGTGCAAATCCTGTAACAGCAAAATTGTCGAAATCGTGTAACAGCAAAATTGTCCAAATCCTGTAACAGCATAATTGTCCAAATCGTGTAACAGCAAAATTGTGCAAATCCTGTAACAGCAAAATTGTGCAAATCGTACAACAGCAAAATTGTTCATCCCACAAAATGTTTAATATCTAAAAAAAATACTAAAATAATTGAGTTTCTATTTTCCAGGTTTTCAGACAAGGCGTTTAACCATCTTGACATCATTTGTTGTAAGAATCACTGGAAAACCCTTTGAGTTATTCAGCTAGAAAGAGAACAGGTTAAAATCGTTTTATGTCAGACCCACTGTCTTCGCAAATGAGCAATGTTGAGAGGAAAAAAATCATTCAGGCCTTCGGTAATGGTACCAACATTCATACACTGGCTTCCATCTTCAAAGTCCATTCATGAACTATCAAGAGAACGGTGAATAAGTTTATAAAAGGAGGAAAACTAGATCAGGAGGTCACAACAGGAACAGGGGTCATCGTTTCAACTTAATGCGAAAGAGATAAATTAGAAAAGATCCAACTCAATCCAGAAGATGTTTGACATGTGAGAGATGAGTTTAAGATATGTCAGTTCAACGAGCAGTAAAAAAAAATACTTGAAAATGAAATCCTACGTGAAACGTGTGAGGCACCTTGTTACTCCAGGACAGAAAGTTAGAAGGTTAGAGAGGCTGAAGACCATCTTGAATAAGTTCTAAAATGATCCTGGAATAAGATATATATTGAACTTAATTTCAATCTTTCATGAGCTTCCGATCCTTAGCTATGATTAATTAATGTTGAACATGTCATTTTCGTTTATGATCGACTTCACGATTCTTCTGTTAAGCTTGGAGAGTAATTATACACTCTTATTGCTCAAAGTAGAGTCCAATAGTGTTATAAAACCTCAAAGAATTCCATTAAAATATCTTTAATCATTTCTAATATACAACGGTCCAAATCTTAATCTAACAAATGGGTAATTTTGCTTTTACACGATTTGGACAATTTTGTTGTTACGCCTGGTATGTCTTCAAGACACAACGTCAGTGCTCAGCGTTTATGTTAGAAACTAACATTTAGTGTTATTTCCCAAACTAGTGCAGACATACAGTAGTGTACAATATGATGAGTCTTTTGGCGTATTTATTTTGATTATATGCCAACGGTGTCAAGGCCGAAATGGCGGAAAACGGGTTGGTAGTGTGAAAATAATCCATACAGTGAGTTTCTTCTCACGAGCAACAAAGTCTGGCAAAACTTTCTTTCTTATCTTCATCCCTGGAGTTGTTCTATGGCAGATCAGCCCAAGAGGTAAAAGGTCATCAGACGGGGGCAAAGTTAAGATAAAAGAGATGAAAATTTTATTTTTGGTGTTAACTGGCACAAGGGAGAAGACTGCAAACAGAATCAAAGATTCAGATATCTTTTTATGCTTCCGTTTCGTTCTCTTATTATTAAACCGTGTATCAAAGAAGGATTTGAGAATAAGATTACAAAAAAAAAAAACGTAGGCTATAAACGGATACAGGTGAGTCCATTCAGTTGGGATTTCGGGCCCTGTAAAGCCACGAGAATAATTTTCAAATTTGACATTTGAGGCCATCTTTCTATCGGATTGACTTTCAATTATTTTGATTATATCGTTTATTAGGTGTGTTGATTTGCTTAGTCTGTAGTGTGGAATATCC
>OZ038499.1:105468144-105470644 GCA_964036315.1 Acanthosepion esculentum | reverse complement strand
AGTAAGAATTCAAAAGAAAAAAATCGCATAAGAACGCTTTCAAATTATAGCATTATTTGACCTATATTTCTACAGAGAAGATTCTAATAATCTTATTATGATTCTGCTTCCACCCTTTAGTTAGCACGTACGACCGTTACACCCTGCCAATGCCTCATAAATAATGGACTATTCCGTTTTGACAGCGTGTAAAAACAGAAAAGGTATATCAGAGACGGTATTTCGTTCGAGTGAGATAATGAAAGAAAGAAAGTAAGAAAGAAATGAAGAAAGAAAGAAATGAAGAAAGAAAGAATGAAATGAAGAAAGAAAGAAATGAAGAAAAGAAAGAAAGAAATGAAGAAAGAAAGAAATGAAGAAAAAAGAAAGAAAGAAATGAAGAAAGAAAGAAATGAAGAAAGAAAGAAATGAAGAAAAAAAGAAAGAAATGAAGAAAGAAAGAAATGAAGAAAAAAGAAAGTAAGAAAGAAATGAAGAAAGAAAGAAAGAAAGAAATGAAGAAAGAAAGAAATGAAGAAAGAAAGAAAGAAATGAAGAAAGAAAGAAATGAAGAAAAAAAGAAAGAAATGAAGAAAGAAAGAAATGAAGAAATGAAGAAAAAAAAGAAAGAAATGAAGAAAGAAAGAAAGAAATGAAGAAAGAAAGAAAGAAAGAAATGAAGAAAGAAAGAAATGAAGAAAAAAAAGAAAGAAATGAAGAAAGAAAGAAATGAAGAAAAAAAAGAAAGAAATGAAGAAAGAAAGAAAGAAAGAAATGAAGAAAGAAAGAAATTAAGAAAGAAAGAAAGAAATGAAGAAAGAAAGAAATGAAGAAAAAAAAGAAAGAAATGAAGAAAGAAAGAAAAAAGAAATGAAGAAAGAAAGAAAGAAATGAAGAAAGAAAGAAAGAAATGAAGAAAAAAGAAAGAAATGAAGAAAGAAAAAATGAAGAAAGAAAGAAAGAAGAGGCAATAACACTCTTGTATATTTAACGTCTGTTTCAATGAAACGGATAACTTTTTTTTAAGTTCCAATCTTTTCATTTGTACCCCCTTACTTCTAAAAATAACGACCAGCATTCATATTAATGATTGTTATTGCAACATTTTCTTAAAATTGTTAGGCTCAAATATTTAACGATGAGGTAGTGGAATTTCTGCGGATATTTTGTTTGTCGTAGAACTCGACATGATTTTATCCAGTCATTAACTTAAGATTTAAAATTCGTCAGAAAATTCAAATAGGAAAACCGAAGATTTTTCACGGGTATTTCTAATAATAATAATACTAATAATAATAATAATAATCTTCTACAGATAGTAAACACAAAATCCAAACCCTCAACAAAGAAGATACACACTTTAAGAAAGAGCTTAATATGCCTGAAACCCTATCATCAAAAAACGAAGCGAATAACATCTACGCCAAACAAGTAAAACAGAGAGTAAAACAACTTGGCGAAATGAAATTGCAAAAAAAACTGGGAGGATAAGCCATTGCATGGCAAATACCTAAAAAGAACGAAAAAAGCAGATGTGGACGAAGAGAAAACACATCAGTGGCTGAGGAGCACCGGGTTGAAAGCTGAGACAGATGGACTAATTATTGCAGTTCAGGACCAAAGCCTCGCAACCGGATCCTATCATTGTCACATAATCAACGATGGAACTAACACGAAATGTAAGATATGCGAAAAATATGATAAAACTGCCAACCATATTATCCCAGGATATCCGGAACTAGCAGAAAAATGAACATACCCACAGACATATCAAGGTAGCGACATGTGCAATGAAAGATATGCAAGAAACACAAAATCGAAACCACTGAGAGATGGTATGAGCATCAACCAAACGCAGTTACTCAAAATAACGATGTAACTATCCTCTGGGACATGCCAATTCAAACTGACAGGGAAATAAAAGCCAACAGAGCTGATATTATCATAAAAGACAAGAAATTCAGAAAGTGTATGCTTATTGACATAGCAGTACCACCTGAGAGAAACATCTCCAGAAAAATTATTGAGAAATCTTCCAAATATAAGGACCTGGAGATCGAGATTAACAGGATGTGGGGAATGAAGACTGAGACTGTACCAATAGTAATCGGAGCTCTGGGCCTCGTGAGAAAAAGGTATGGACAATTTTAGTAACAGTGCCCCAGATCCCATTAACAGACAAGTTGCCCAGAAGATAGGAACATCCTAAGAAAAGTGCTATCAATTACATGGCAATTATCCTATAGAGTCTAAGGAACAAAGTTTAGACCCGGCTCTACAGGATACAAAGCAAGATACATCATGTACGCAAATAATAATAATAATAATAATAATAATAATAATAATAATAATAATAATAATAATAATAATGCTATAACAGGTTTGGCTCTCGTGTATTCTGATCTTAATTGACTGGAGATGTTAACATGTACATGTTTTGGTGAATTGAGACAGCCTAGAGTAAATACCCCGTTCAAGTGCCACAAACAATCTTGTCAGTTTCCTGACCTTAAAAATCTGG